>JAGFMF010011408.1:2406151-2422139 GCA_019455555.1 Galemys pyrenaicus | reverse complement strand
TTTCATCTTAATTTTAATTTTACTCTTTTCCTCCCAAATTTATCTAACTCTTTCTAACCCTTTTCTATAAGTCTCTACTAAAAAGTCCTTTAAATATGTGCCAAATTTTTAAGCCTTACTTTAAACCAATACTATTTAACTAAACTTTTACCCTCAAAAAAATAAATAACTTTAAATACTTCACTTAATAACTATATTCTTTCTTTATTATACCCTAATTATATTAAAATTCCTTTCCATTAAAAATTTTATGTATTTATCTTAATGCAACAAATAACAAAACCCATTCAAAAAAAAAACAAGCTTAAAAATTCTAAGTAGTCCTCTCCCTACCCTGTAACATGAGGATTGAAAGAGCAAATATATGTAGACCTTTTGGAAACTATAACTGTAAGTCTATGTGGTAAATTTCTATTTTTAGAACCTCGTTGTTCTCTATCTGTAAGATGGAGATGTGAATACCTGCCTTCCTTATAGAGTTGTGAGGATTGAGTAAGATAACCACTGTCAAAGTGCTTAGCAAATAGGTGTTTAATTACTATTGCCTGGTTGAGGAATCTCTGGACGGTTCTGACCTGAGGCCTTGCCATGTCTTGGGGAGTATGTTGAAGTCAGGCTGCTTTTATTTTGAATTAGACAACTTTTGACTTTTTTGAAGTCTTTTTAGTTCCAACTTTTGGGCTATAAAATGCAGAGTAATTAAATTTGCTAGTAAATATTCCCAGGTCTTTGAATAGCAGCCAATCAAAGAGGCTACATTTTAGAATTAATGTCCTTGGTGTGGAGGAAATACTATACTCACTTGCACAAATTCCCACCTGTGATTTTGAGAGAAAAACTAAGAAAAATGTTGTTATTTCCCACTGGAAGGTATTATCTGTGGAACTGCCAGCTCAGGAGTGTTATTTTCCTTTGCCAAGGTAAAGCAAGGGTTAAAGTCAAAGAGTAACCAGACCCCTGCTAGTGGGCTAGAACCAGAGCTAATTCCTTAGCAGTCACTTGCTCCCTGCCCCCTCTGGCTGTCTCTCACCTCCCGCCCACCTTAGAGAAATAGGGGTTCCTTCAGGTCCCGCCTCCTGCCCTCAGTCCTTCTTATTCCCACCCACACATATTTCCCAGAACCTCTCCACCCTGTCGCTGAGTTTTCTTTCCTGGACTAAAGGCAATCAAACCTCAACATTAAAACTTGCCAGTAAAGGCAGTCTTAAATGTTACCCCACCATCTCTACTTTTTGAAAACAAGCTGTTATTCTGTCTCCAAATCACAAATAGCCTCTCTTAATGCTCTGCTCCTAAGGGAACAATTGAAGGCGGGAGGAAGGGCAAGAGAACCAGCTTCCAATTAGTTTAACACCTGATGCCTGTGGAATTCCGGATGGGGCTCAGTTCTTTAGTAAATGGGGACCAGTATCCCAGATGTTAATGAAGTTTGCCTAAGGTAGCCATGGATTAGACCTTCCATTCTCACATAAATTTCCCATCCTCCAGCCCCTTTGTCCTTAACATTTTCACCACAAAGGGACTGGGGTTCCCAGAGGATTACCTAAGCAAGGCCATGTTTGTCACAGGATGGGATTATAGACCTGCATTTTGGAAAAAAGGTTTTTCAGGATTTTCCCATTGCTAAAACACGCAGCCCCCCCTCCCCCCAGGACTGGTTGTTTTTTAAATCCCCTACATTGACTGAAGTGACCAACTGGCAAAAACTTCTAGTTACAGCAAAGTTGAATTTTTTCTTTTAATGACTCCAACTTTGGATTTTCACTCACATCCTTTTGGATACCCAGAGGCCATATTTTTGTGGGCTAACAGAAAATAGAATGTTGGTGTTCAACCCACAAAGTTGTGTGATCTTGAAAGTGTGCTGGATTTTAAAGGAAAATGTCCATTTCTAGTCCAAGCCTTGAACTGTAGACATTGGCCTTAAGTGTGTTTTTCTGCAGATGTGTTACATCCTCCTGTTTCTATCCGCCGAAGAAAATGAATTCATTCAAGGTCTCCTTTGCCATTCATCAAGGGCCCCCAAAAAGAGCTTTCCAGAAAGGTCTGTGATAACTGTAAGCTAACCAGGTTTCTAGCCTATAACAAAATGCTCAGACATCTTGGGTGCTGCTGACAGAGATGGAGAGAAGTGACATAGAAGCATCTGACTGGGTCCCCCACTTCCTCACCTCCACTCTAGCCCACTGGCCTTTGTGGATGGGGGACATTTTGGGGGGTAAATTTTTATTTATGCATAAAAGAACTGGGGTATAGGCCAAGGTACAGGGGGTAATAGAAGTCACCAGAGACAGTGGGGAACAGAACAGGCAGACTGACTGAAATACACTGCTGAGGGGAGCAGCGGGCAAGGCAGGAAAGGTCTGTTGTGCTATGTGGATCAGCTCCCTGGTTGGGGATCGAACTGGTGCTGCAATGGCTGAGGATAGCTTCATAGTACTTGTGGCATCAGAGAGGCCCCCGCTAGGGGACTTTGAAGCTACTCTTTACCTCTCAACCTCGACCGGCATCAGATACCAGGACTCCATTTCAGAAAGCTGAGCTTGAACTTGGGGTCTTCAGACCCTTTACATCCTGAACTTGAACCTTGAACTAAGGGAGCATTCAGTGTCAACTCCATGTTTCATGTCAGCTGGATTCTCCCCACACTCAAATTCTCCCAGGGGCATATTAGCGTTTTTCAGTCTTGCTGTTACTGACAAGTTGGCAATGAAACATGCCACCCACTGGGACCATCATCTCCAACCTGAACTCCTGTTCCAACTACCTGTGCCCAGGCTTGGCACTCGCTGCAGTCTTATTGCTTTGCTTGTGAATCATGCTTCTTGTAAGAGAGTAGCCAACAGCTTTCTTGTCACTGGAAGTGAATATCATTTCTTTTACTCTTGGACTTCCGTGACTCTCGCTGAGGTGGCAGAGGCACAAAGAACCTTCTGGAACTTCTTTTACTGTGTTCTGCCACGGACTTCCTTTCTGGAAGAGGAGATGTTGGAGAGCATTCCCACAAGGTGAAACAGCTAGCCAAGTTCAGGGAGACCTTTGGCAGTCACTGTGGCCCGTATGTTGTCCAGGATCAACGTTGAGCTGGAATTTGGGTTTCCACACAGCCGGGTGGGGTGGGAAGCCTATGTGGCGCTTCTGAGGACTCTTGAGTGGGGCAGCTATCTTTTCTTTGGAACCACCACGGAGAAGTGTTTGGTCTGAACCTTGAGAGTTCCCATCAGCGCCTCTGAGTTTTGCTAGGATCTGGCATTTTGGCATGTGGAGTTTTGTTTTTCAATCATGACTACTATTTTGGGTTTCTCTGTGCCCTAAGGAAGTTCTTTCAAAATTGAAATAAAGTTGCATTGTTGGTTCCACTTATTGATTCAAATTCTTCCTCTTTACAGGGACAGCTCTAGGATAAATTCTTCTTGCTGGTTTTTATGGATCACTTGTTTGTCTAAAAGTACACGAGAATTCCCAAGGCCAGAGCAACAACATTGGGGCAGTGCCCTCCTGAATCTCTGCAATTTGCAGCTTCAGGATTATTGAAAAGCCTGCCAGAAGTCTACAGAGCCTCTGGCTGCTACAGGAGAAATTTGCATGCAGGGCTACTCTTAAAAAGCAGGAGGGAGTTGTACAAAGTTGTAGTGAGAAATGCATAACGACATGGCTCATCATTTCAGAGGACAATTTGTCCGCTCTTAGGACAGTGAAGTTTTGGATTCATCTTGCATCTTGCAGGCTCTCAATCCAGGTCAGTTCTCTCTGCTCCATGTGGCATACCAAATTTTTGTTCTTGATCATTAAGTAGATTTACACTAATATTCATAGCTAGCTCATCAGTTTAACTGATGACTATTTGAGTCACCAAAGTTATTTACGTTTTCTCTCAATTTTCTTTTTTCAAACAAGAAATGTGCTTTGAAATTAAGTCTCTAGTTCCCAGAAGTATGTGTGGATGCTTCAGGCAATTGCGGATTGATGAAGTTTCTCACCTAGACTCCCCTATCTCTAATATTCTAATATATTTTCTGACCTCTAGTTAGAAGTCTGGTGGTGAGGAGAAATACCTGGGAATGACAGCTCTAGAATAACCTGGCATTTACATGCATGTGTGAGTAAATTCAAAACTGAAAAGCCCAAGTGGTTGGCTGTGGTGGTGGAACAGGAATTTGAATCTGAAGCCCTTGTCCCTATCTACAGCCATCACTTACACTGTAGTGTCCGCTTTTGTGAAGAAATTACCTCCAGCACATGAGCAGTGGACCAACAGAGAAAGCAAGCTGAAAACATACACTGAAAACCACAGTCATTTGAACAGCATGACTCTGGCCTCAAAAGGTAATATGGCTAATGGAATAGGACAAAAGGTATATAGATATGTATAGGTACATGTGTATATATATAGATATGTATATTATAATTGAAATTTGCTGAGTAGACCTACTTCAATGTTCTCATAAAACAAAAACCAAAGGGCCCCCCTGGTGGCGCAGTGGGTTGAGCGGCGCGCTATGAAGCAAGCCACAGCCACTGCAGCATGAGTTCGATCCCTGCTGCCGGCCAGGGGGGGGGACCCACATGGCGCAGCAGACCTCTCCTGCCTCGCCCACTGCTCCCCTCAGCAGTGTACTTGTTGATCTGCCTGTTCTGCTCCCCGCTCTCTGTGGTGAATCCTCTCACCACCCCCCACACCTCTGGCCTGTACCCCAGTGCTTGTATGCATAAATAAATAAATCTTTAAAACAAAAACAAAAACAAAAACAAAAACCAAAAAAAAAAAAACCCCACCAAAAAACACCCAGATTAATACAGGAGGGAGGTGATGGATACATAAACTAATCAGATAGGAGGAATCCTTTCATAGTGTGTGTATATGTAACAAATCATTGACATGTACATTTTAAGTATCTTATAACACTGTTTGTCAGTGATACTGCAATAAAGCTGAGAAAAACGGAAAGAAACCAGATAGGTGTTTTTGTTCTATTTACGTAAATTGTGATAGATTGCATACCACAAAAGAATAAGAAAATGAAGAGCTTCTTAACTGCTGCCTTGGGGAAAACTGGTTACCAATTAAATATATGTAAGCTCCTAACCTCATACATTATATGAAAATAGATTTCAAATGGCATATGATTCACTTATTAAAGAATAAACTTATTTTTAAAAAAGATTTATTTATTTATACATACAAGAGCTCGGGTACAGGCCAGAGTCCAGGGAGGTAAGAGGATTCACCAGACAGAGCGGGGAGCAGAGCAGGCAGATCAATGGAAGTACACTGCTGAGGGGAGCAGTGGGCGAGGCAGGAGAGGTCTGCCCTGCCATGTGGGTCCCCTCCCTGGCTGGCGGCAGGGATCGAACTTGTGCTGCAGTGACCGTGGTTTGCTTCATAGTGTGTTGCTTAACCCACTGTGCCACCAGGGAGGCCCAGAATAAACTTATTTTTAAAAAATTAAATCACAAGGGAAAAAACCCAGTGTAAAATTTATTTGAGAAACCTCTCAGTTAAGTGTAAACTCATAAAAATCAAGAGAAAAAAATTGCAGATTTGACTACCTAGGAAATAAAGATTTATGAACAATGAAAATATTCACAGGATTAAAAGGAAAACAGATTTAGGGAGTATTTAACAAATAAGACAGAAAAGGCTGATGATTGCATTATTATCACTTAAGAAAAACCCTAAGACACCCAGGTAAATTAATGAAAGGAATGTGAGGGCCCAATTCAGACACCAGGGGCATAACTAGTGAGGAAGCTCTGGGAACAGTTGAAATGGGGCATCTCAGTGAAGTACAAATTAAGTGGGGAGAGAACAGCTTCTCATTCCTTTTGAATTAGCAAAAAAAGAAAAAAAAGAAGAAGAAAATAACAATTCTGTGTTTGGAGTGTTTTTATTGGTTGCAGCAACTAGAATTACAACGGTTTAAAAAGCAAGTGTGATGCAATCAAAACCATAAAAAAAAAATCTTCATTCCCTCTGACTTAATATTCCCCACTTGAAAATTTACATGAAGTAATAACCCCTCGGGAAAAATTTGCCTCCTTCCACTACCAAATTTTGAAAATGGAAAAAGGATCTATATGTTAAGTATTTTAATTGATAGTGTTAACCCTACTAATGAAAGATAAACAAACAATATAAACTATCTGGCCATTGGTGTGGGCATGGTTTAATAAATCAAGGCTTAAGTAAATGTGGAATATTACACATCTGTTAAAATAACAATTATGATCACTGTGTCACAACACTGAAAATGTGCCTCGTGGCCGATGAGACAGAGCAGGATTTGATTTGTGTCTGACTATGCTTTCAGGGACGTCCAAAGATAAGTGGACCCAGACTGCAGGGTGCTCAGGAAAATAAAAAGCTGGCATAATTGGGTCCTGGGATGATGGGTGACTTACTTTTATTATCTTTTACCTATGTCTTATTTTTCAATAAATAAAACTTAGACATGGGAGCACAAACAAGCTGTCACAGAGATGAATTCTATTCCGAGGACACTGTTTCTTGTTGGAAGCTGTCCCTTTTTCTCCCTTTGTTCCCAGGCATCTATTCGTTGTTCAGATGAGTGATCAGAATTATTTGGCTTTCGGTGGAAGATAGGAGAAGAAAGTACTGTTTTATGCAGAGATTTATGCTGTGGTGGTTGGCAGAAGAAAGGACGTACAGACTCTGTGTGGGCAGATTCAGCAGAGAGAGTGGCCGGGAAAGAGGGGGCCATCTGGTAGAATGTGCTGTGGCAAATTAAGCTGCATATTATGAACATGAAATACCAGAAGAAAATCCAAATGGAGTGGATTTGGAAAAAACCCAGCGGTAGGCCTATAACACAGAGCCACTGCAGACCCGCAGCTCGCCACTCGTGAGCTCACATATGCCCATTACCAAGGAAAGCATCATTCAAGCCAGATTTTGTATTTTATGTAGATTTCACATTCTATCACATTCTATGTGGATTTCCCTTAGGGGGGGGGAAATCAACAGACTGCCCCCCTCCATACACAGATGCCTCAGATAGAGCTACTGTTTCAATGAATGTAGTAAATTCAAAATTGAAAAGGAAAGTGTTAGAGTCACTTTCATTCTTCCCTTTAAAAACATTTTTTTGTTGTTGTTACAGTCACTCTCACCGCTGTACTGTAACACGGAGAGCAGACTACCAAATACATGAATGAGTGGAAGCTGTTTCTCCTCTCCCCCACTCCCTGCCCAGCTTCTACCTTCTCTCTTCCTGCACCCGCTTATTATCTTTCCTTCTAGCACTTGCTGTCCCCATCGTGTGGCCCAGAGCTCTGCATACTTCATCATTTCACTCCACTCTCTCAGCGTTCCTTCAGTTCTTCTTTATTTTCTTTTTCTTCTGAGCCTGGAGCTCTTTCGAGTGTGTGTATCTTGCATCTTGGTGACTTCTGTCTTCCATTTTCCATGCTTTGGCTGCTCCCATTAGAATGTTGGGAAGTGTGTCATGATCCTTGTCCGTAAAACTTCTTCCTGGCGTTTCAAGTCCCCCTGTAACAGCTCCGCTCCGAGTGCTTCCTGCGCCCCGTGCTGCTGCTGTGGCTGTGGGCTGCCGTGGGTTACCCTCCAAGGACAGAGCTACTTGTGACATCTTGATGGGCGCTACAAAAGCAGTGCATGTGTCTGAAGGACTGTCATTCGGAAGAGGGGCTTAGATAGGTCCCACGTGGCTAGAGAGAAAACAACAAATCCCAGTGGGAGGTGGATTTACATTGTGGAAGGGGAAGCCCCTAAAATAGCAGGTCAGAGGCAGAATGGGCTATTTCCAGGGCCAACAGATCTGGGGTGTGTGCTTGTGCGTGGTGCAGAGGATCTGACTGAGGAAATGAGCGCGAACAGGTGCAGTTGTGCTCTGCGCTCCGTGTCCTGTGCTCTGCAAGGGGGCTGTGTCTTGCTGAGGAAGGGATGCCCGCAGAGGGCACCTTTCTGTCCTCCACACACAGGCGACATGGATTGCTGGAGGAAGCCCTGCTCTTCCAGGAGGGGGTGCCTCTCTCCAGAGCGGTTGCTGCAGAACAAGGGAGAGAATGGCCCACGCAGGTCATGCGCTTGGAGGAGGTATTTGCTTTTCTCCTTCACCTGCACATTTGCTTCGATTCTACTGCACTCCCCAGTGACGCCCCTTCCCTTAACTTGTCTATACTCACCTTGCACCTTCTCACGTCACGTGTGCTCACAACACGCGCATACCGACCCCCATCACACGCGCCGTGCTGGGTTCAGTTGCCATTTCAGAGACTGTGCCTTCTCTCCCACTCCTCTGTGAGGACCGCGGGAGACAATATGAAATGAACACACCCAGAGATCTGTGAAGTGCTGTCGTTAGTATTACCAGGGAAAGCCTGTCCCATTAGGTAGTCGGGAGGCCTAAACTCCAGTCGTGTCAGCGTCTTTAGTGGCCATTAGTGCTGCTTTGTCAAAATTCTCTGACCACTGCAGATCAGAACCACGTCTGTTCATCAATCGCACTGCAGAGCTGACAGCCACACCACTCATTTGGCTCTCGCTATAGGACATTGGGGAGCTCAGTCACACTTTTGTGTGTCCAGCTTGTTTTCCCTAAATACACTGTCAACTCCAGAGCCAGCGCCCATGCCAGGTACGCCCTTGGAATTTCTTACAATATACACTTTTCAGTCGGAACGGAATTGATTGTTTTTCCTATTTGCCTCCCTCTGTTCCTTCAACCAATATATGTATGTTTTGAGCATCTACCATATTTCAGTCTTGTTCCAAATAACAATACACAGAAGTACCTACCTTCGAGGAGTTTCTATTCTTGTGCGGATCTGCTATTTACTGTTTACTAGTGGCTTGTGGCCTCTCTCTGACACTCGTGAGTCCTCGCGTGCATAGCGGAAGGCTGCACAAATGTCCTATTTTCTCCTTATTTTTGCTTTCTTGATCATCTCTTTATTTTCCCCAAAGTCATAATATCGAGTACTGTAAGGAAAAAAACAAGGAAGCCCTCCCTTCAGTGGTTCATCTTTGGGTATTTCTATGCCCCATTAGTCTAGGTGGTTCTTTTTTTCTTATAGATTTGTTTAGTCCAGCCAGAGACAGTGTTTGTTGTATTACACCATGACTGTCCAGCTCACACGCACTTCTATTCAGATTCCCACTCCAGCACCAACATTCCTTTGTTTATTTCCTTTAGTTTTTCTATCCTGAGAGCAGCCCCTCGAGTTATAGCCTTGGATTCTTGACTTGCAGGAGATTGCCTGTTAACCATGATAAATTCTCCAGAGAAAACTGGGTCTTTTTTCTCCTATGATTTTATTTGTTTAAATCTTGACTGCTTATAGTAAATATCCTCTCAAAGATAATTTCATTTCCAAATAATTCGGTATCTGATTTGACGCAGCTTGGGTGTTTATTTTGGGGATATCGTTTTTCTTTTATAATGAGTTTCCCACAATAGCTTTGTTTAATGTTGTCACATCTTCTTTTTGCCTGGCTACTAGCAGGATTGTGCTTAGTTTTCTTGGAGTAATATTAGTTTACTAATGGTATTGAGCTTTCAAGAAACTTCTTTGTTGGTAAGAACATTTGGTTTTTGTTGGAAAAAACCCAAGTTTTCAAAAAGTGTGATTAAATATAAAAAATCTTCAGGGAATTTAAAAAAATCTTAATGAAATAGGGTCAGTTTACTCCCATATGATATTTAGAGTGTCTGCATTCCAGTAATCATTTCATATTAAATGTTTCAGTTTCAAGACCTAAGGTAAGGTAGATGTGAACATATTTATAAGACAACTGAATGTATTCTTTTAAGAATGCTTCTCACTCAGATTTAATTATTAAATGTGGTTGGTCCAGGCAGAGAGAGGTTCTATTTTCGATCCATAATTTCACACATGTCAAGTTTGAGTTTACGTGAAAATTCTAATAATGGTCTGTCTTTGGTTGTTTTCAAGATGCAGTGAGCATTCTAATTAGCAGCTAGGAAAGCACTGACCAGCTCAGGGAAGCACATGCTTGCTGCCTGGCATGGAGAGGAAATGCTTTATTTCAGAAAGTCACTTTTCTGCACAAGCATGGAACAGTAAAAGTCAGCTTAAACTGTTTTAAATGAATTCCATATGGCAACTGGGATGAACCTCCAGCTTTGGGCGCTGTCAATTTGCAGCGCCTGTGAGAAGAGAGTTGAAGCCAGTCCAACAAGTTCACAAATTTCTAGTTGGTAAATGGCTCGGAACTACTTATTATATTTGCTTTAAAAAAAAACAAACAAACTTGTTTTACTTGTCTACAGTATCTTTTCTCCAGTCTCCCAGCTCCGTTGGATTGTGTGTGTCGATACAGCCATTTGTTCCTGGTGCCATCTCATCACATCAGTCAGTAAACGAATACTTACAGCATGCCTACTATTTTCCAGATAGTATATTAAGAACCAGGAATATGTTGGTTAAAAAAAAACAAAAACAAAACAAATTTGGTCTCTGCCCGCATAAAACTTACCATCTGGTCTCTCTTAGCAATTAAGGAAATGAAATGCTTGTCATTTAATTTCTCTTGAGTTTGAACGTCATTCGTTAAAGTAGGCGTAATGCTTACTTTGAAGGATTGCTGTGAGGATGAAATAAGGCTGTAACTATGAACCACTGCCAAGGGGTTCAGCAAGGAAGACATTGTAGAACCTTTATAAATGGCAGCTCATAATTGTGAGGACTGGTGCACCCAGTCTTGGTCATTCTGCGGGTTGAAGGGTTATCGAAGCTCTTTTGGGAGAAGATGCACCCTGTGGAATGAATGTCTTTCGTCATTCACTGGCTGGGAAGAATGGAAAGTAACAGGCTGTAAGGTTGAACTTTTCCCATGTGAACATTTTAAAACTCAGTTCAGACACCTTCAAATGAGAGAGCAAAGTAAATTAAGCAAGGCCCTTCAAGAGCCAACCTTGGGAATGTAAAGGTGCCTATTTCCACTAACACGTCTGAAATTATCAAAAGGCCAAGACATATGAGCCGTTCTGTTCTCAGAATTCCTGGAGTGAGGGAGAACACAGGTGAGGGTGAGTGATTTGAAAATCTGTTTATCTGCGTTAAAACACATCAACACGATTCTGGCTGTTAGTTTTCGTCAGTTGAGTTCAGAATAAATGGAAAAGATTTGTAAAGGGCATAACAAAGCAATGTTATTTTTTTTTTTTGCCATAATGAGCACTTTCAGGTGGCTATTTTTGCAGAGTTTTTGTGATGGAAAAGTCTTCCTACAGTTTTTAAAAATGGAAATTTAACTGTGCCCATTAAAATTATTGTAATTTATTATCATATCATCATAGATTGCAAGAAACTAAAAATCATTATCTTTGTTTACTCAGGCAGCTCTAAGAGAAATACCATGGACAGGGTGGCTTATAAACAACAAATATTTATTTCTCATGTTTCTGGATGCTGAGGACTGAAGGCAACAGCATATTCAGTGTCTGCTGAGGAGTCACTTCCTGGCTCATGGAGGGCCATATTTTTGTGGTCTCTTCACATGGTGGAAGGGTTGAAGTACATCTCTAAGGTCTCTTTTGTCAGGACACTAATCCCATTGGCGAGGATTCTACTGTCATGACTTAATCACAGCTCCCCCTCCCAAAGGCCCCACTTCCAATAACCTCACCTTGGGGATTAGGTTTCTATTTACAAATATGGGGAGAGGAAAAACATTCAGCTTATGGCAGCTTTATTTTCAAATCCATGGACCTGGAAATAAGTTGCACACATGTGATCGTTTACGCTTTTGAAAATGTTTTTGCACTTAACTCATTTTATTCCTAGTAGGGCAAGGATTAATATCTCAACTTCATAGGTGAAGACATTGAGGCACAGAGACTTACTCAGGATCCCGTTGCTTGTTATGGACAGAAACCAGATCTAGAAGCACAGTTTTTCCTTTTCTGTAGAACTGGGCCATAGAACTGCATTTTGCTCTTTCATTCACATTGTCCTCATTGGTTAGTACCAAACTCCTTTAAGACAGATGAGAAGTAATTACATTTGAGTCTCATCAAACAAGATACCCGTCTATAAAAAGATGGATGTTGTAGGGCCATGAGGATGACAGTCTTGAAAAAGCGTCAGCCAAGAATAGTGTCGAAGTAGCAAGGGAATGAAAGCTGTGAGAACTGCAGTTTCCAAAATGCTGTTAATGGTGGTCCTTTTGCCAAATAGGGAGCATAGTTATATGGTGTATGTGTATTTGTCTGTGCTTTCCATGTACGCAAGTCCCTGTGATGGTCTTGAACTCCTGCTTCAAACCTCTCATAGTCCCAGCACAAGACTCAACCCACAGTAGACACAACTTACGTGTAATCATGAATTACGATGTAACATTTTATTTATTTATTTTTAAAGATTTATTTATTTATGCATATAAGAGCAGGGGTGTAAGCCAGAGTTGCGGGAGGTGAGAGGATTCACCAGAGACAGAGGGGAACAGAACAGGCAGAGTGACTGAAACACACTGCTGAGGGTTGCAGCGGGCAAGGCAGGAGAGTTCCGCTGGCCATGTGGGTCCCCTCCCCACATTCTGCTGTGGTTGCGGATGGCTTCATGGTGCTATGACCCAACCTCTTGCGCCACCTGAGGCCCATGATGTAACATTTTAGAAGACTTGTTTCTGGGCAACAATGGGTCCAGGCCTGAACTATTTATAGTCTGTTTATCCTTATTGGGAATATCCTGCCTCATTTTCCCTGCTGCTCTCTGCATATCTACTTTTTATCTCTGTAAACTCCAGATTCAGTTGTGCAGGATTGGATTGGGAGGAGGTGCAGTGAGTATTTTATTACTCTTGCAAGTCAAATACTTAAACTAAGAAGGGGCTGACACTCATGACTGCAGTGTGTTAGGAGATTGTGGATTTCATTTATCCTTTCTCCAGCTGTCCCCAAGACTACAAAGTATTGGTAGCTGGCTATAAATGAAAGACTAAGTATGTGTCAAGTTGAAGTGACCTGCTGTCTCCAGGACTGCAGGTTGGATTTTGGACAGGCAGTAGGGCCTTGGGCCACCCACTGTGTGTGGGGCTCCCCTTTGGGGCCCTACTTTAATCAGAATCCTGCTACTTAAGGGACTAAACTAGTGGAGGCATCCATTTATCCATTTTATAGGATGGCTCCAGGTAACTCTAGGACCCTAATCTGAGTACTGTATTGGCATGGATCCTCAGGTTCATTAATTAATGACAGAATCAGAGAAGACTTCAACATCTCCAGATTCATGCGTGGAAACTTGATGTATTTATTTCTCTGTGTGGATAATGATACAAATAGTCAGGAATGAAGCTTTACATTTAATTAGCTTCTGCTCTAAAAATGATTTGATATAGTATTGTTTATCCCAAGTCCTGATTGAAAAAGAAATATATTGATTAGAAATAAAGTTAGAAATCAGAAGCATGGAAGAGGGACATAAGAAGATTTGTAAAGGTAAACCCTAACAAACGGAATTTACTGTTATATATAACACAGACAATGCCGTATGTTTACACCACATTTATTATTATACATAGTGTCAGATCCTCCCTCTTTGGTTATGCCCATACCTTGCTGCTGACACCGTTGCCGTTTTGGAGGTGGCAGTATAGTGAGAGATTGGCAATTGCTAGGAGTACAACTAGAAATAATGTAAAAATGTTTATGGAAAATCTAATTAAAATAACCAAATTATGTAAACAATGGCAGATAATTGGATAGAGATGTGCTATATAGTCACAATGGAATACTACTCAGCCATAAAAACAAATGAAATCTTGCCATTTTCAACAATGTGTATAGAACACGAGGGGATGATGCTAAGTGAAATAAGTCAGAATGAGAAAGACAAATACCAGCTGATCGCTTTCATTTGGAATACAGAGAAACAGGACAAGGGTACAGGCATAACTAAACCAAAACAAACCCTGGAGATCTGACTGCAGAATTGAGGCTACCAAAGGCAGATCATGGAGGTGAGGAGTAAAGGGGGGAGAGTAGGTAGATTATGGTGGAAGATTATTGGTGCTTTGGTGGTGGCATGGTGTGGTAAAATACACCTGAAGCGGTGTGATTCTATCCCCCTAATACAGTGTTGTAACCTAATGTTAACACAATAAAAAATAATGCAAAGGCTCTAGATCAGCATGTCTCAACCTTTTCCCCCATGATCTTCCTTGTAAATTCAACTTAAAATGTCACTAACAACAGACATGAAATATGAAGGAATAAGATTGGGGGGTGGGAGAGGTAAAACTGTGAAGGGCCGGAAATCACTATAATCTCTACGGTTTTTTTTTTTTACATTTTCCCCAAGAACCAATTTTCATTCCCCTGTGCGTGATACTGCTTTGCTGAAATGTATGGTGCAGATATGTGAAAACAGATGATTTATGGTGTATTTAATTATCTCTGGTTATGGATATTGTTTCCATTATCCACATTATTAACCTCCAGTGGGAGAGCACTGAGGGCAGGTAAGTTCTTACTATGAGTTAGGTACTTCCCGTATGTGGTTTACTTGTAGCCTCATGGCAGCCGTGAAGTGAGCAGGTTACATAACTTTCTCTACAGTCACAATGTGGCTTGAACGCCTCTCTTTATGATCTTTCTAAACATTATTCAGAAAGACAGCGTTGAAGGATGTGTCTTGTGCAGAAGGGACTTAAGGGTGGGCTGTTTATTTCTAAAGTTGGTTTTATAGTCTCTGGATGATATTTTTGGCTACTCTGTGGTGTAGAATTAGAAGTGAAAAATTAGATTAGGAATAAGTTTTGTCTCTCCCTTGACTCCTGCGGTTTGAAGTATGTTCTTTAATATCATGCAGAAATGACCTTAGCTTTTTGATATGTGCCAAGATTCTGGAAACTCTGGGCCGCACACATTGGGTAAGGTTAATAATATTATGTTCTTAACACAGATTTTATAGGTCTTATCCTAATCTCTACATACATCACTGTCTTTTAATTTTACTAAAAATTGCCTTCTCATTGTGGAATGTGATGAGGACAATGACAAGAGATGGAGTCATGTTAGGAAAGTGGAAGAAAGCATTTGCATAGGATTGGCCATGAAGGGAAAATGAACTGTTTTTTTGACATGCAGTGCCTGAAAAATAGCGAAGCACACAAAAGCAAGCCAGGACCTCCTCCGCAGAGAGAATAATCAGGTTGCATTCCATGCTAGTGTAGATGATGTGGAAGTATCAATTGATGATGTAGAAGAGTGTGTGTATGTGTGTGTGTGTGCATGCGTGCATGCATGCGTGTGTGTGCCATATATGTAGATGTAGAAAAAGCTGGTATTTTAAAACATGTATTTTTATTTATTTATGCATATGAGAACTGGGGTGTAGGCCAAATCCCCCCAAGTGAGAGGATTCACAGAGTGGGGAGCAGAACAGGCAGATCTACTGATACACACTGCTGAGGGGAGCAGCGGGCGAGGCAGGAGAGGTCTGCTGCACCATGTGGGTCCCCTCCCTGGCCGGGGATCAAATTCATGCAGCAGTGGCTGCCAGTAGCTTCATAGTGCTGAGACTTAACTCCTCACGCTACTAGGACACCTGCAGCCTTTGTATTTAAAGTACATTATGTTCATATACCTGTGCTCAGATGTTTTCTTTTCAATAGTCCCCACTCCCGACCCTTTTTTCTGCCCAGTTGACAGTGATGCCAGTAAACCAAATTAGGATACTGGGTCCCAGAGTAGTTAGGAACTGATTGAAAGGTGCTGCCCCTATTTTAGAGGTGAAGAAATTCAGAGCCTTAGAAATCACCCAAAACTGGAACTCAGTCAGCCTGACTGACATGTTGCATTATCTACTGCCGTCATTGCTCCCTGCTCTGCTTCTTAGAAAAAGAGAGAATATACAAATATTTTGGCATCTTCATCTGGTGGCCACAGAACAATTCTTTTTTTTTAAGATTTATTTATTTATGCATACAAGACCTGGGGTACAGGCCAGAGTTGCGGGAGGTGAGAGGATTCACCAGACAGAG
>JAGFMF010011408.1:2394734-2406101 GCA_019455555.1 Galemys pyrenaicus | reverse complement strand
TGGGGTACAGGCCAGAGTTGCGGGAGGTGAGAGGATTCACCAGACAGAGTGGGGAGCAGAACAGGCAGACTGACTGAAACACACTGCTGAGGGCAGCAGGGGGCGAGGCAGGAGAGGTCTGCTGCGCCTTGTGAGTCCCCTCCCTGGCCGGCGGCAGGGATCGAACTCATGCTGCAGTGACTGCGATTTGCTTCATAGTGTGTTGCTTAACTCACTGTGCCACCAGGGAAGCCCCACAGAATAATTCTTGACCAGAGGTGAACCCTAAAGAGAATAGGAAGAGGGGGAAGTTGGCTCACTTGGCATGTCATATTGAATGTAACAAAGTATTGGATAGGAAATGGACTTAAAAAGGAAGATCTTTCTTAACAAAGTTTTTCGAAATAAGATACTGAGAGGATATTATGAAATCGTACAGTGTATTATTTCTCCAACCCCCAAAACCCCACTGAAATCTGACATTTGGTTTCTGGGATGTCAAAGCTGGGCCCACCTTTTCTTTTAAATTTTATTGATATATTTTTACATCGTTGTTCATTTTTCTGCAGTTTCATTTCTCCTCTCAGGTGTTGTCCCCATAAAATTCCCACCACCAAGAAACCTGTGAACCATTACCATAGACTCTTGTGCTTGTTCCTCCCGTTTTGGCCCCTCTCCCTACCCCTCCCTTGCTGAATGTCTCTGATTCATAGTTTGCTGGCTAGTTTTTAAGGTGACCATCTTGATGTAGAAAATGAAGAGTGAATCCTTGGTGTGAGGACAGGGATTTCTCTACCATGTGGTTGACCTGGGTTTAACTTGCTTTTCCATGGACATGCTGTATGATCTTGGTCAAGTTAAATCATGTCTCTGAACTTTGATATCCTTTAATGTAAAATAAGAGGAACTGGACTAACTGATATCTAAAATGCCTCCCAGTTCTATAAATCTTTGCAACCTCGAAGACAGATGGCTTGTTATCTTATAACATCTAGGTGATTTAACACGGCCATATCCCCTGGTTTCTTTAAAAAAAAAAAAAAAGATTTATTTATGCATACAAGAGCTGGGGTACAGGCCAGAGTTGCAGGAGGTGAGAGGATTCACCAGACAGAGTGGGGAGTAGAACAGGCAGACTGACTGAAACACACTGCCGAGGTCAGCAGGGGGCGAGGCAGGAGAGGTCTGCTGTGCCATGTGGGTCCCCTCCCTGGCTGGCGACAGGGATCGAACTCGTGCTGCAGTGACCGTGGTTTGCTTCATAGTGTGTTGCTTAACCCACTGCGCCACCAGGGTGACCCCATCTCCCCTGGTTTCTATGTATCACTCTAAAAGTTTTTTGATTTGTGACAGGTAGTTTTGTGTAGAAAGTTCATTTGATAGATAATTAAATAGCCTTGGTTGACAAGAAGTAGGTGCAGTAATACACAGTTGCTGCTTGTGTATTAGATCTGCTGACATTGGTAATGTCACCAGGTGATTAATTTATAAAGCCAGTGTGCCCCACTGACACTCACCTTTCCCACACATTTTATTTTATTGAATACCTGGGTTCTGCTAAGTGTGAATGTTGAACAGTATTGGTCTTTCAGGGTTAATATTTACAGTATCACACATTTCCCATAGGTAGAAATCATTGTCTTCTAGTGTTAGTATAGCCCCTAGGACGTAATGTGGTTATAATGATTTTGATTTGAAAAGACAGTTGTGTTTGGCTGGTAACCTCCCCACTTGATTTTTTCCATATACACTTCTTTGCTGTCTCTTGGAAGCCATGCAGTACAGTACGTGCAGCTGGAATACCTTCTGTTCCTTGCAGCCAGGTTATTGACTGTGTCTTTGCATTGGCTGTGGGAGGACTGGAGGGTTAATGTGCTGTGCTGCCTGAAGGAGTAAAAGCCCAATTTATTTTAGCAATCAAAAATCATCACAGGGAATTTATTGCACATTATAACAAAGAGAAAAGCAGACACAAAAAGGAGATTTTTATCTTTGTCTGCTTTTTGTTTCAAGGGCTTGCTGAGCTTTATCAGTTTTTAATGAAGAAGGAAAAAGAAGACCTCTTGAAACCAATGTGTTTGAATTTTATCTAGTTACCAAGATTCCCCCACGCATGCACATACTCTTTCCCCCTGCCTGACTAGCTCAAGGACGAGGAGATTTCTCTTTTTTTCCCTCTTTTACGGTATGCTGTAAGGGAACCTGGACACAATTGAGAATGCGAATTTCACCTTCATCTGGGTTATTTAGAAAGAAGAGGGTTCTTTGAAACATGCTTCTTTCTAATCACAGTTGGCGCTTCTGTCAGTTTGCTTGTGACTGACCTTGGCAGTTGTTGGAACGCTGGCATTTAAGGAGGGTGCTGTCTCCAGGGTTTTAAGACCCAGTGCTCCCACCCCCGTAGCATTTCCCACAGAATGCTGTTAGTTTTCCATGATAGCTCTCAGGAAGGAAGCGCTTGAGGTCTGCAAAGAATTTTCTCGACTGTCCCTTTGAGTGGTTCCAATCTTTGTATTCTGGAACCCTTACCTATGTTTCCGGGGTGAAAAAACTCCCATCTGCAGCTCCCCAAGAGCCCATGGTACCCATCTATGGAAATGGCACCATGACAGCCGGCTGAACACATGCGGAGGCTGCTGAAGCCAAGTGCCAGGAAAGTGGAAGGCTCCGGTCTGTGGGAGAGGGCCAGGAATGCTAAAGGACTCTGCTTTGAACAGGAAAGTTCTGGAAAATGTTTTTCTTTGTGTTTCCACTGAGTAGGTGTTGGGCACATGGGGATGACAGGCATCGTCCTATGAGGGCACTTGTCCAGGGACCCAGGCAGAGCTGAGAGAGGCACTTGAGCCCCTCTCGTTGATGCTCCATTTCCTGATTTTCAGACAGACCACATTCTTTCCGAACGTATGGTGAGAACGGCCATCTCTCGGGACTCAGGTTAAACATGGTGCTGGGTAAAGGGGTCACATCCTCGCCGCGTGTGCTTTAGTGCGTTCTTAGCCGGCTCTGAAAAGAGCACAGTGTTGGCAGCGTTCTGTTCCCATACTTGTTAGACTTGGGGCTGGAAGAGCTCCTAAAAGTCATCCACACCATCCCTCTGCCCCATCTGATGCACCATCTGCTTCTACAACGAAGTTGCGATCCTTGCCCATGCATGCTGCTTTCAGAAATGGGCCTTGGAGCTCATGCCATACATCGAGTTGAAATTTTCTTCCCAATTGCGCCCATTCATCGGTCTTTGTTGGCTTTCTTGAAACCACAGAAAATCACAGGGAAGCCTGATTGTCTACGAGTAGGCCAGTGCTGCAGAGCTCTGTGTGGCATCCCACCCGCTCCTGGTCTGCTTTGGGTTTTCTGACGTGCCCCCCGATGCAGTGGAGATGAAGCAGAGAGGAAGGAAAGGATGCCTTTGCGGGAACAGGAGGAGGACGCCAGTTGGATTCTCAGTCACGGTGTGCTTGGTTAACCTGAAAAAGACAGCGAGGGCAGCACTCTAACTCTGATAATGTGTTTGCAGTACATTTTCATTTTTTCTTTGTTTATTGTTCCCTACAAATGAAGTAGGTTCCAGTTCTTCTATAATCCTGCTAACAATATTCAGATAGAGTGTCGCTCATCATCTTCTACTTTGTACTCTACTTTGATTCCGTAATAAAGCCCAAGATCCTGTTGGTTTTATCAATGGCCTCATCATACTGGGATTTCCTCTAAGCCACATGTGTCATTATTCCTTCCAAACACCTTCCCTGTATCTGTGAAAGTAGTTTTGTTGACCAGAGTCGAAATCTTATATTTATTCCTATTCATTTCATCTAGATTGAGTTCACATCACCATAGTGTGTTCTTTTTGGACTAACTGTGTTGGCACTCACCGCAAGTGCGCAGATCTCAGCTTCATGCTAGAGCTTCTTTTGCTTCTAGTAGACAGTTATGAGCAAACTTACAGACCTTTCCTCTTACCTAAGTGAATCACTTTGCTAGACAGACTTGGGATTCTATGGCAGGTGGGGAGGTGCTGTGATCTCTCTCTCTCTTTTTTTAAAGATTTATTTATTTATGCATACAAGCACTGGGATACAGGCCAGAGGTGTGGGGGTGGCGAGAGAATCCACCAGACAGAGCAGGATGCAGAACAGGCAGATTGACAGAAACACACTGCTGAGGGGAGCAGCGGGCGAGGCAGGAGAGGTCTGCTACGCCATGTGGATCCCCTCCCTAGCCGGCGGCAGGGATCGAACCCGTGCTGCAGTGGCTGTGGCTTGCCTCATAGTGCGGTGCTCAACCCACTGCGCCAGCAGGGCGGGCCCCCCTTTGCTCTCTTTTGACTTTTTTGATACTCTCCAACTTCCCTAATAGAGCACCAGTGTGATCTAGAGTGACATTTCTATCCACCCACATCCAGTCAGATGAGCAAGAGAGAGTTTGGTTAAGCATCGCTACAAATGCTGTCTCCAGATGCACATCAACCGATGGGAAAGTATTGACCCCACAGAGCAGCCGTGGTGTGGGGGGATGACAAGGAAGACTAGATGATTACTTGGCAAGATCCATTCTCTCGAAGCATAAACTCAGTGCTTATTTCATAATTCTCAGTTCACATGCCTAGAGCCACGCGGAGAGTTACCGCTCATGGCAGGCAGATCCTGCTCTCTCTATTGGGGTATGTTTTAAGGAACAGTTTGGGGTGCCTCTATTCTGATTTCTGCATTAGGCTGAGCAATGTTCCAGTTACTAGCTTAGTGATCATAGCTTCTTCACTGTTGGTCAAGATCATCAGACTGATTTCATCTTTCATTTGTATTATGATCTACAAACAAATCACATGAGATGAGCTTGGTATACAAATCTGACTGCGGCAGTGCTGATGTCTTAGGTATGAGTCATCACTGGAGAATGAGGTCTTCCATGCAGTTGACAATAACAAATAACAGAAGTGTTTGATATCCAAACGCCAAACCGTGCATTTTTTTTTATTGATGTAATGCTACTTTACAACACGGTGTAGGTTTCAGGTGTGTGGCGTCTCACCTCAGCAACTGTATATTTCATACCACACATACCACCAAATGTCCAATCACATCTGTTAGCAGCAGTTATTACCTCTTCCCATCTGGTAGCTACCATTTTGTTGTCAGGGTCTGAGGGTTTGTTTTGGGTTTTGTTGTGTTTGATTGGTTCCTTTTGCTTTTCTTTATATTCCACAAATGAGTGAAACCATATGGCGTTAGTGTTTTTGTTTCTGAGTTATTTCACCGAGCACAGTCCTCTCCTGGTCCAACTGTGTTGTCACAAATGGCAAGATACTGTCTTTTTTATGGCTGAGTAGGAGTTCATTGTGTATATATACTACATCTCCTTAATCCATTCATTCAGTGTCAAACACTTGGGGGGTTCCTATTTATTTATTTTATTATATCTTGGTACATATATCTTTCTTGAATTAGTATTTTCATGTTCTTCTGGTAAATATTCAAAAGTAGGATTACTGGATCATATGGTAATTGTATTTTTAATTTTTATGGGTCCCTCATACTCTTTTCCAAAGTGGCTGTACCAATTTACATTCCCACTAACAATACACTAGGGTTCTTTTTTCCCCCACATCTCTCCAAAATTTATTTTTGATAATAGCCCTTCTAACTGGTAGGAGGTGAAATCCATTTTAGGTTAGATTTGCATTTCCCTAATGATAAGTGTTATAGAACAACTATTGGCCATCTGCCCATTTTTAAATTGGTTTTGTGTCTTTTTGTTGTTGAGTTGTTTATATACTTTGGATATTAATATTTTACTGATATGTGGTTTTGCAAATATCTTCTCCTGTTCAGTAAACGTTTTTTGTTTTTAGGGAAAGTTTCTTTTGTTGTGCAAAAGCGTTTTAGTTTGATGTAATTCCATTTGTTTCTCTAGCTGTTGGAGACAAGTCTGCAAAGAAATCATTAAGGTTGATGTAAAGGAACTTACTGTTTAAGTTTTCTCCGATGTTATTTGATGATTTGAAGTCTTTAATCTATTTTGTATTGACTTTAGTATGTAGTATGAGATAGTGGTCTCGTTTCATTCTTTTGCATGTGGTTATACGGTTTCCCTAACACCATTTGTTAAAGGAACTTTCCTTTCTTCATTTTATGCACTTGGTGCCTTTGTTATAAATTAGTTGCTCATTATGTATGACTTTATTTTTGGGCTATTGATTCTATTCCATTGCGCTCTGTGCCTTTTTTTCCTACCCCAGTGTCATACTGTTCTGATTACTCTATCTTTGTAGTGTAGTTTGACGACAAGGGGTGTGATACCTCCATTTTTGTTTTTGTATCTCGGGATTGTTTTGGCTACAGGTTTTTTGTGGTCCCATGAAAATTTCAGTGTTGTTTTTGTTTCTGTGAAAAGTCCCTTTGATAGGGACTGTATTGAATGTGTCTATTACTTTAGGTAAAATGGCCTTTTTTATAGTATTGGTTCTTGCAATTCAAGCACAAAATATCCTTCCATTTCTCTGTGTCTTCTTAAATTTCTTTCACTGGTGTCTTTTATTTTTGAGTGCATGGATCCTTCACTTTCTTGGTTAAATTTGTGCCTAAGTTTTTTAATTCAGCTGCAGTTGTAAATGGTATTGTTTTCTTCATTTCTCTTTGTGTTAGTTCATTGTTAGCATATAGAAACAGTATGTTTCTGCATATTAAATTTGTAGCCTGCAACTTTACTGTATTTGTTTTAAAATGTACAATTTTTGATCATGAGTTGTAGAATAGAGGTCAGCAAATTTTAACTGGCAAAGCCACGCCTGTCTTGTTTCTGTCTTTCTATGACATAACTTAAGAATGGTTGAAAAAAAATCTAAAGAATACTTTGTGACATGTGAAACCTATATGAAATTCAAATTTCAGTGTCCAAAAATAAAGGATTATTAGAATGCAAGCCACTTATTTGTTTACATGTTGACTATGTTGCTTTCTTGAAATACAAGCAGAGTTGAATAGCTGCACTAGAAATTGTATGGCTCACAAATCCTTGAGAATTTACAATCTGGCCTTTTACCAAATAAACTTGAGAACTCCCGGTTTAGAGCATAATTTTNCTCATTTTGTGAATTCTAATAGTTTGGGGGGGGGGGGTTGGGAAAATAAACTTTTAATGAATAACGTGTTTAATGGGAGACTTTTTAAGTGTAGACTCAAGAAATGAGCTGTCGAGAGTTTTTAGATTGCTAAATAAGACATCTGTTTCTATATACAAACTCATAGTCTTGAAGCTTTAAGGAATATTTCAAGAAAGTTGCTGAAGCTGATGGACTGAGCCTAATGCTTCTTAATCTATAGTTGTATAGAAATGTCCATAGCTATGAGGAAGCATCGCCTTTCCCTTCTGAAGAGACCTCAGGATTAGTCAGTTACTCACATTCATTCAAAAAGATTCTTGTACACGTGTACTATGTGCCAAGCAATAAGCGTGGAGACCCTTTCCAGAGTTTTTTCTAAATGTGGAATTTAGGAGATATCTACAACTTTTTGCAGTTAATCTGACATTAAATTAGGTTGTTCTTTTTTGATTTATGGCATGTTGTCTCCCTCATATACATATGTTAGAATAAAATCTTGTTTACATACATGCATATATATAAACACACATACATAATATAGACACACCCACCCACATACATATATATATATTTGAATTTAATGCACTTTTAACTGACACTATCATTGAGATTTCTTCATCTATATAATTTGTATAGTTAGGTTTAAACTTGTATAGTTAAGATTAAATTTGTATAGTTAGAATTCATCAGTGATTCAGTATCATCCTCATCCTCTTAACTCAACCTCTCTCTGTGGTAAGTATACACACACACAGTTATACATATATAAAATTATATATATTATAATTCTATATTGTTATATATAACATATATTAATTTCCCCCCAGAATCCTGTTTTTAAACTCTGGAGACACTATTACAGCACCCAGAACACTGGAGTTTGTTTATTTAGGATGCCTGTATTCTCTCTGTATTCCCAGTGTTCAAATACAGTGCTCAGCATGAAGTAGATACCTGTTAATGCTTATTGAACTGAACTAAATTGCCTTTAATGGAGAGAATATTGTTGAGATTTCTTCATTTATGTTATTTTTATCCTTAGAATTAATCAGTGACTGAGACTCGTCCTATAAATCTGTCTCCATAATTCACAGCGTTGTCAAAGGCATGTTCATTCTAGATCCGCTATAGACACATGGGTGTGGATCCACTGACGGGATCTCTGAACGTCAGGAGGGGACCCAGGGAGTAAAGAGTAGTTGGCTGAGGAATCAGTTCTCACCCTGCTGATAGCTACCTTGACTGAGTACTCCATTGGGAGATGGAGTGGAAGGTAGAACAGTAATGTTCTCAGAGAAATGAGAGGGAGAAAATAAAGGGAATATTAGCTAAATAAGGGAAGACCTCTCAGAAAATTTAGATCCAGAGCTTGGGTTCAAAACTTACATGCCTAATAAAGGGAAAGATGTCGTCACTTGTACATGCAGATGAGGACCCAGAATCCAGGAACATCATGGAATGTTTAGGATGGAAGAGACTTTAGAGACCATTTGTTTTTCAAGGGTCTCTAGACCTTGAAACTGGAACTAGAACTGGGCTTCTTAACCTGGGTTAATCCATAGGTTCCCAAAATTCTATGTGTCTATCTATTTTTCTGGGGAGGGAATTCGGAACTTTCATTATTTTTTAAAAGTAGCCCCTACCTACACCAGAAACCAAGTAGGCTACACACCACCTTTCTAGAAGATGTGTGTCCTTTCTACTGGGTTGCTGACCAACAGTGGTTGAACTATCTCATTTAAACCTTTCCGTGATGGCGAATGTATGACTTAACGAGCCATGGGATCAGGTATGGACCAGACGGCTGGAACTGTTGTAAAGTTATTCCTCACTTTGGCATTTTATCTGTGTGATTTCCCCAAATTCATTTTGTTGGTTTGATTTCTGTCCTCCAAAGTCACTAAGGTAAGTGCCACTCCTCTTTGCTATTCAGTCTTTTAAATAGAGCAGTTTATATGCCTTCCTCAAGGTGACTTCCCCAAGCAGAGGAACCTTTCCAAACTTTTCTCACGTATCTGTGACTTCCAGACTCTTCCCCATGCTGACGACTTTTGTTTAGTTTATCATTGTCCCTTGAAGGTTGTGGCAGGTGGAACTAAAGATGGCATTGCAGGAGGTTGCGGCCAGCACCAATCAGAACACCATCATCACCCTGTTGATCTAGACAATATGCTTCTCTTAATGTCGAATTAATAGCCACTGTGATAGCCACTTCACACTGCTGATAAGTGACGAGTTCATTTGCGAACATATCTTTCAGTCTCTTTGTGGTTGACTTACAGGTCTTTCTGAACACGCTGTCTTAGATTTAAAAACAAACAAAGGATTAAATCAGGGCAGTTATATGCTTCTATAGAGATAAGTAAGTTTCTCCTTAAGATGTACAAAAGCTCATTTTACCTTAGGAAATCCTGAAATTTTCAGAGCAGATACCAAACATGTGAGTGCATAGTATATATAGTACCTGCTAACACTGTTGGGGGACACACTAGTGACTTATTTATTATATGATCAGTTGTTTTTTTGAAGGGATTTTTAACATTTTTATTAGAAAGGCTAGAAATAGAGCGATAGACATCAGTTCAGGTAGCCTTCGGGACTTGGAATATATATACCAATCATGAAAAATTTAATTGCAGTAGAAAATGGCCACTTGTCATGTAAGAGATGAGGCAGATAGTGGGAGCCAAGTAGTAGGTGGAACCTCTTCCTGTCTACAGATGCCAAAAAGGGTGGTTGCCATGGGGGGGGGGGTTGCTTGGAATGAGCCTAGAAGCCCAAGCTGTGGCTGGCATGTGTATACATATAGCGGGAAACACAAAGCAGGAGTATCTTTGTGTCAGTGTGGGCCGGCTCGCTCTGCAGAGAAGTACGGTGGATTCTGAATATAATTTGTTTAAAGTGCATTATTGTTCAATCACTAGATTTACATCCAGAGACTTCTAATGGAGCTAGACTGGCTCCTCCAAATAGAACTTATAATGGGATCTTTCTGATTTCAAGTCTGTGTCGAATTGCCGGTAAGAACCCAACAGTTTCAGTCAGCCCAGGTGTGGTAGCTTCCAGAAGCCACATCTGCTGGATGTGGGTTTATCCACAAGGCAGTTCCGTTCTCAGTGTTGTACAGGGACTCCCTGTCTTCACCCGCACAGCCATCGTCACCGGCACAGGGGGGAAACAGGCAGGATGAGAACAGGCCGGCCTCCAAGCACTGTTTTCTCTCCATCCTGCTCTCTTGGGATTTTCTGGGAATAAAAAGGGAAAATATTTTTCTCATCGTTTGGCAAAACATTTAATTAGATCTGGTAACGAAAAGTCAGCCCAGCAGCACGATGCTTTTATGTGATGCTTTAGACTTAACATATTTCAGGGTACTTACTCACAAGCTGTTTGGTGATTAGGGAGCAATCTACTGAGAAACGGAAATAGGTAGGGAGGGAGGGAGGGAGGGAGGGAGGGAGGGAGGGAGGGAGGGAGGGAGGAAGGAAGGAANNNNGGGGGGGGGGGGGGGGGGGGGAGGGAGGAAGGAAGGAAAGAAGGAAGAACCACAGTGTGAAAAATGAACGTGCCGAAGTTAGGCTGCATGTAATTACCTCACAACCAAAATCGAAGGTCTAAGGCCACTCTAGAGAGGCAGAAGACCTGGACCATTTGCCAGACTGAGCTACTGTTTGAGGTGCTGAGTGGAACAGCTCAGCCATGGCATGCGGTAGGGTGAGTGGGTCTGTTCAGTGCAGGTGGTGGATGGGGTGAGCAAATTTCTCAAACATTTTTGTCCCCACACTCTTCACATAGACAAAAACTCTAAAGTCATTTTTCTAACCTTTGATCCTTTGTGTTGGGTGTCATATCTTCGTGGCTAGTTTCCTTCTTAATTAGTCTTTCATCTTCAATCTTCTTAGACTTCAGGAGATGCAGTTGCCTTTGATCTTCACTTGATGGGTGTCAATGCTGTCCATCAGTTTCATGGATCTTTATGAGAACACCAGATGACATGTTTAACCTCTTGTGGTAGGCCTGTAGATGATAAGAATAATGGGCTGATTGGGGTTTAAAAAGCTGCTTTATAGGAAAAAATAAAGCTTTTTTTTTCTTAATAAAACATGACACGCAGCTACTTGCCTTTTCAAACCCTTGGCTACTTGGGTTAAACTGAAAGTTACTTCTGAATCATCTGCAGAGTGGCCTCCCACTTTTTTTTTTAAAGATTTATTTATTTATGCATACAAGAGCTGGGGTACAAGCCAGAGTTGCGGGAGGTGAGAGGATTCACCAGAGACAGAGTGGGGAGC
>JAGFMF010011408.1:2360521-2389889 GCA_019455555.1 Galemys pyrenaicus | reverse complement strand
AGCCTGGGATTTGTTTTCCTTTTTTTTTTTTTTAAGATTTATTTACTTATGCATACAAGCACTGGGGTACAGGCCAGAGGTGCAGGGAGTGAGCAGATCCACCAGAGACAGAGTGGGGGACAGAACAGGCAGATGGACTGAAACACACTGCTGGGGCGAGCAACGGGTAAGGCAGGAGAGGTCTGCTGCGCCATGTGGGTCCCCTCCCTGGCCGGCGGCAGGGATCCAACTCATTCTGCAGTGGCTGCGGTTTGCTTCATAGTGCG
The DNA here is from genome assembly GCA_019455555.1 of Galemys pyrenaicus. Taxonomy (NCBI): domain Eukaryota; kingdom Metazoa; phylum Chordata; class Mammalia; order Eulipotyphla; family Talpidae; genus Galemys; species Galemys pyrenaicus. The sequence goes on along the minus strand of JAGFMF010011408.1, from coordinate 2,389,623 downwards.
TTGCTTAACCCACTGCGCCACCAGGGAGGCCCCGAGCCTGGGATTTGGACGGCAAGAAGACCTATAAGACGTAGGAGAATTATGTTCATTCTGCTCCGTTAGATGAGGATTTCCAGGAGGACGCCACGATGAGGCGTGATCCTGGGGTATTGATGCAGGGAGCCGCTGCCAGTTCCGGGTTGCAGTCGGAGCGGGGGGTTGTTTCTGTGGGTCCCGTTTGAGGTCACTGGTGCTCCTCCCCCTCTGTTCGGCTGCTCTTCCTCACAGCTTTACATCTCTTGTATGTTCTGCCGTGGTGGCCTTTGTAAGACATGAGGTGAGCAAACTGCTTATTAAGGTGAGACAATGGAGGCCCCATTTTAAAAAGGTTAAGATGTATAAAAAAATTGTCAGCGCATCCCGGAACCGTGAACAGTGTATGCGGCGTGCAGTCTGCTTGTTCCCAAAGGCCAGACTAACCTTTTCAAGCGTGGACCAGGCTAAAAGGAATGGATTAGCTTACCATTTGATGAGAGAAGAAATCTTTTAAATGCTTATTTTTATTTGCTCGCTGAAAATCATCTCCGTGGAGCTCAACATGGGGAAATGAATCCTGAACATTTTAGCAACTCACTTAAAATACCATTAGAAAGCACTTGGGTTATTAAAAGCTGCAAACAAAGCTTGAGGAGCCCACTGGCGCTAATAACACCTAGAGAGAAAGTCTGAGCCACCTATGCCCTTATGTTTGCCAAAAATGTCTTTGAATTTAAACTCTTCATTGTTAAGGAGGGAAGCTTAAGTTTTGCCAAACCTTTTTTTTCCCCCTCTAAGTACACCCACTTTTCCGTGTAATTGGCTCAACACTGCTATTTGCATAATTGTCATATTTTTCTGCTTCCCAAGAGGTCTGTTAAGCGTAAAGGTGAACTACAAAGCGTTGACAAAGTGCACATTTATGTGTGATGTGCAATTCTCAAATCATGAAGAAAATTATATTGTTTCCATTGAGTTTATCTTACATTTGGAAACGAAGCATTCAAAACTCATTGCCCCCTGAGAGGGGTTGAACCTGCTTCCTTTAACGGGGCCAAAGAACAATTTCCTGAGCCTTGGGTCTTCAAATAAAGATGTTGCTATGGGCCCCGACTTCACCAATGCACTTAAAAGCATTTTTCCCTAAACTTGGTTTAACAGTAAGATTTTTTAGTCTGAATCCGGGATTCCATTGTGCTGGCTGTGTGTTAGCTCTGGCATCTCAGGCAAATCCTTCCCCCTCTCTGTCAGTTTGTTGAACTGTTCAATGGGGACATCTTTGACTGCAAAAGGTATTGGGTATTCATGTATAGGGAAATGTGATACCCAGGTCTTGGCACATAGTAGGTGTTTTGGTAAATATGGGATATTGCCTCTTTTCCTCCTATTGTGGTTGGCATTTTAATGAAACAGAACACTTGAACATGGAAATAGGAAAGGTCTGGATTTGAATTCAGCCGCCGGTAATCTTTTGGAGGGGGATGGGCCACAGAGGGCCGTTATTCAGCATGGCAGCTTTAGTTTCTTTATCTGTCAAACAGGGACAGATAATGGAAATACCTACCTCTAAGTTTTGTGTTGTGGAAACGAAGTGAGATACTGCATATAAGAACATAGAAGTGGGGCCTCCCTGGTGGCGCAGTGGGTTAAACACCTCCCTATGAAGCAAACCGCAGTCACTGCAGCCAGGGAGGGGACCCACATGGCGCAGCAGACCTCTCATCTCGCCTGCTGCTCCCCTCAGTGGTGTACTTCAGTGGATCCGCCTGTTCTGCTCCCCACCCTGTCTCTGGTGAATCCTCTCACCCCACCCCTGTACCTCTGGCCTGCACCTCAGTTCTTGTATGCATAAATAAATAAATCTTTAAAAAAAAGAACATATAAGTGCTAAATGAGTGGTTCTAGTAGTTGGCATTAGGTCCTTCGGAGTGCTGATCATTAGCTCCTGATGTTCCCTCCGCATTTGCTGGGTTTTGTCCCATCACTTTTCATATGCAGAGAGGGTGACTGGAATGTGCAACTTCTTTTCCTGTGAATGCCCTGGAAGTCTCTTGCTGACTTCCTTCCGGAGTGCTGACCGAATTCTTGGAGGTCTCTTGACTGCTGTGTGCTTTCTGGCTGCAGCCTCAGGGCATCGGATTGCAGCATGGAATGGAGGGAAGGTATTCTGTGTGTGTGACAGTGATCATATCAGGAAGATAACAGGACACCAAGCATCCGGCATCTGACAGCTTGTCACACGGGTCTCTTTTGAGCCCTAGTTTCTCCTTGACAAGGTTAGCCGCTCATGCCAAGAGTTCCATGGATAGAATTCTAGCTGATCAGTAAACCCTGACAAAGAGGGGAAAATGCAGACTGGCAGGAAGGCTGACGGTGCCCTCATGTCACAGGCTGGGACTTGCATTCATATGACTGAACCTTTCTCATCAGTTGTTTTTGTACCAAGGCCAATGCCATTCAGAGTAATCAGCATAAAAGGAACTGGGAAGGTGTCTACATTTCCAATAACAGGTAGCCAAATATCATAAATCTACTTGATGGACTACTATAAGATCACTCTTTTTCGGGAAAATGTGGTATGGTAATCGACAGTAGAATACACTTAGGTTATAGTGAAAAATAGATGGAAAAAGGTTAAACATTTATAGTATAATTAGAAACCTCAAATAACAATTTGCAACTCTATAGAGGCAGAAAATAGATTATGGTTACCTTGGATTAGGGGATGTGGGATTTCTTTTGGAGTGATGAAAATGTTCAAAACTTAGTTGCGGTAAGGGTTGTACGTATTTGTTAACCTACTAAAGGACATTTGAATGGTTTATTTTCAGTGGGTGAGCTGTATATTATGTGACTCATATCTTGACAAAGCTGTTAACAACAATGACAACAGACCTGACACACAGAAAAAATACAATGGAAATTTGCTGGAAGGCTAATAGCAGATAAATTTTAGTGGTTAATTGTGTCTTTTCCAACATATTTTTCACAGTAACCATATGTAAACTTTAATATTCTATAATGGAAAACTGTTTAAATGGAACAAAATAAAATGAATTATAATGAATGTTTTTATTTTACAACGTCAGTGATAAAATATAGGGAATAAAAATTGTATTTACACTAAGTGAAATATAGCACGAAGTTTATGGACCAGGATATTCAGGATTAAGTAGAAGTACTCAGCCTTTCCATTAATAGTTTAGCCTTTAGTAAAATTATTAAGCATATGGTAAAGGTAAAAAATAAGAGATGAAGCTGTTGGCAATGGGGGAAGTCAGTGGTAAATCTCATAATCTTAATAAAATTCTTTCCTCAGAATTGATGTTCACTACAATTTAGATTTTGAGCTTTTGAAAGTCTCAGAATGTAAACTAAAAATTCTGTCTGGAATTGTATGGGAGGGAAAATTAATTTTACCTTTACTTTCTCATGTTCTGTAACTGGGACTGACAGATTATATTAACAAAAGACAGATAAACGGGAGAAAAGGCGTACAAATTTTATTTGATGCTAACATTGTACTTTTTATGTGCTTGAGAGCCTGCCTAGAAAAAAATAAGGACTACGAGAGGCAGTGAAACCCGGGGGCTTACATAAGCCTTTTTGACACAATAATCCTTCTGCCAAAGTGGCATATTTGGGGGTGACATTCTGATTCCCTACAAGGTCATAATGCACCCCCAAATTTACCTGTCTTGATGTTCGTTCCGTGTTATAATTTTTAGCAGGAGTTACATTAGCCTTTATTAAAACATTCAGAAAAGTGATCTTCAAATGATTAGTACTTAAGGACCTGGTGGGAAGATGAACTTCTTCAAGGAGTAATTGAATAAAATCTATTCTTTCCATTCAGGCGTCAGTCTGAAGCTCAGTGACTCCCTAGCTGTCCCTCCCCTAAGCACAGTAACACTTCTTATTATCCTTTGTCGCACATAATTTTTTCTTCTTTGCCCTACCTTTACTTAAAACGCTTGCTTGCTCTACAGTTTCTTCAGTTAAAGAACTCGCAAGTCCTAAAAACTGCAGTGAGCAGACAATGTGCAGAGTGATCATATTTATACAGCACCAGACCCCGTGCGACATTGCTGCCATACTTTTTATACCAACAGGCCAGGAACAGCTGTCTCGCTTGACTTTGGGGTCCAGCTCAGCTGTTTCGTATTCATCCTGTTGCTTTAAGCATCTGTTGACAGGTGGAAAAGCTCACTGTGAAGAGAACCATTGTTGCTTTGGGTGGCTTCTGCCTCAGACAAGCCTGACCCTTTTGTTTGCCCCTGGAACAGAACTTGTGCGTTCTTCCAGCCCTCATTAAGTACAGCTGTTGGGTACATTTTAGTGGATGGGAACCATTTCTCTCGCATCTCCATTCCAAGAACTGAGGAGCAGTGCCCACAATGCATTTGACAAGGCCCGGGTGCTGTGGAATGTCTGTAAAGGGCTGGGCCTTGTGGAGGAGAAACCAGCGGGGCTATTAGCCCTCCTTGTCTTAGAAACAGAGCCTTTCACTAGAATCCCCCCTGACGTGCCCATTTTCTAACAAAGAACCTGGAAACAGAAAGGCTCTTGAGTTGGAAACCTCCGTTTTACAAATGAGGAGACCTGTATTCTGGATAAGGTCTTGCTTTTAGCCAAGTCAGTCAGTGACGTTTTGGCTTCTCTTATAATAATATCACCGTATCCCAGATTTGTTTCCTAGCTTCCATTTGTCATGTTTCTGAAAAAACTCCCTCTCATGGTTATGATGTGGGCCTTCATCCAGCATATCGATATCAGATTAGGCACAGGATTTATACTTAGGTTTCAGAGAGCTACAAGGAAGAAAAATTTTAGGAAAATGTTTCTTGAGACTTGTTCTTGGAAGCCTTGAAACTAAAACTGAACAACCACCAGCTCTGTCCCCAGCCCAGCCCAGCCCAGCACTGTTTTTGATTGTATTCTCTACATGTAACCGTTCCTGTGTGCAGTGGGTGAAAAGTCCCTGTGGATTAATGGAATTATGTATCCACTGGGGATAAAGTGCACTGGGAATTTAGACATTGGGTGTAAAACCTTGGGGCCTGGGGCCCTCCCTAAAGACTTGGCAAGAACAGTTCTTTTTTGAGACCAAGTCTTCAATCCTGTAACCAGACCATCAACTCTAGTGACAGCTCTCTTTGAAGGAGGCCTCATAAAGACAAGGACTGTGCGCTTTGTAATGGTTTTAGCTAATGGAAAACCTCGAGGCAAAAAGGGAAATCATCCTCAAACCTCATGCAGGTAGAAAAGGGAAAATCTCTAGAAGTTCTGGGAAGTGACACGAATTTTAAATTTTGGTTTGAAATGCAAGAAATAGCAGGGGATGATGAAAAACACTTGACAAATGCTTCCCTTTATGAGAGGCAGTGTGAAAATGTCAGTCTCAACTTGCTTGTCTCTGGATCATGCACCTAGCAGGGTAAATCAAGACCAGATCAAAATTTCTGAGGAAATGGCAGGGATCTGAAGGACAAACCTGTTCACCTGAAGCTTTCTGCCTGTGGTTCTTTCCACTCTGCGCACTGGGTGCCCGGCCATATAGCCACCCTACCGACAGGCTTATGCCATCCAAGCGATCCCCAAGCCCCTTTTCATTTACACTTCAGTTATTGACTCTTTTTGCTAAGTCTGATGTATTTATGTAAAATTTCACCTGAAAATATTTAGAGCATACGCTGAATATCAGAGACTGCAGGCAGCTGTGGTATTATCTTGAGAAGTGTCATTTTATTAAGCTGGCATTTCTCTGGGTCAGAATGAAAGACTCTGGTGCACTTGTTAAGAGCGGGACCATCCTGAGAAGCCTGCATTCACTACCCTTTGATGTTAGGGGGAAATAATCTATAGGTGCAGCTTGGAGATATTGTAGGCTCTGTTCCAGGCCACCACAATCAAGTCAACAGTGCATTAAAGGGAGTCACACAGTTTCTGGTTTCCCAGTGCACAGAACACGATGCTGTAGTGTAGTAGGTGTGCTGTAGTATTATGTCTGAAAAGCAAGGTACGGACCTTAATTCAGTGTGACACAGAGAGGATGTGAGCACGTGCTGTCAGAAAAATGGCGCCAGTTGACTTGCTTAAGGTAGACTTGCCACAAAGTAAGCCTAGGACAACCTGGCCTTCAGTTTGTAAAAAATGTAGTATTTGGGGAGTGAAAATACAGTGACACACACTGAAGCGAGATACGCCTATAATCATGTTTCACAAAGAACACGGGCAGTGGATATATTATGCACAGGCACAGAATGATCTAAAGCATCCTTAGGATACACACTGACACGAGAAATCACCTCAGGCTCCATCATCACCACACAAACATTGTTAGAAGGGTGTGGTATTCCCACCTTTTCTGTTTTCCATGTTTTATCAGAACAAATCGTACTGTACAAAGAAGGTTTTGTATTCTGCTTTGCGAACCTGACATTCACAGACTGGAACCTAGTCAGTCACAAGCAATTACATCTTCTTTTCAGTTATTTGACCATTATCGTGTACATAGTTTTTTCTCATGTATCAGATTATTTCCTTAGGAGAGACTCCCGGAAATGGGATTACGGAGTCAAAGGTTCTAAATCTATTTTAAGGCTCTTGAAACATGGTGGCAAATTGCTTTCCAGAAGGGCTTTGCCAGTTGACATGGCTGGCAACAGCCGGGCCAGAATCTTCCTTTAGGCCTCTACATGGGCACAGTCGTTATCTAAAACTCCTTTAATGAGATAGATCTTGTAGTAAAACGCACACACCACAGCATGCCAGCTTGGTGGATTTTGACATATGTGCATGTGTGTTAATGCTGTCCAGGTCAAGGTATAGACTTGGATGATATCCCTACCATCTCGGGGGTTTCCTCCTGCTGAAGTCAGTATCTCCCCATTCACCGAGGTGACCGTTATTTTGACAGCCCTCATGTTTTGAGTGACTTTTGAAAGCTTCTTCTCCTGAAATGATTTGACCGGTGAGCTGTGTGGGCAGATCTTCGCATCCTTTGCTCCACTCACACTTCTGGCACCTCGTATTGACAGGCCTGGGCAAATCTGCACAGTCTTTATTTAATTTCTGCACAGTTGCCTGCTCTGAGTTTAGCTTGGTCAGTGCCCAGGTTGTCCTAGGCTTACTTTGTGACTGTGCCCCACATACCTACACCCCCTCCTCCCCCAGAACGAACAAGACCCCTGACATCTGTTCCCAGCCAGCTGATGTTGCAGGTAAGGGTTGATGAAGAAGGCGTGCCACAGAAATAAAGCAGAAGTGATGCTGACTTTATTTTTTTTAAAGAAGATTTATTTATTTATGCACACAAGAGCTGGGGTGCAGGCCAGAGGTGCGAGGGGTGAGAGGAGTCTCCAGAGACAGAGTGGGGAGCAGAACAGGCACCTCTACTGAAACACACTGCTGAGGGGAGCAGCGGGGGAGACCGGAGAGGTCTCTGTGCCAGGTGGGTCAGCTCCCTGGTCCAGAATCAAATTCAGGCCACAGTGGCTGGTGATAGCTTGATAGCGCTGTGTCCTTAACCCCTGAGCTGTCACGGAGACCTGCAATGCTGACTCTGAATGAAACAGTCCCGCCTCCCAAATGCCCGAGCTTGTCTTCTTTCCATAGATGAGTTAAAAGAGAGTGCGAAGTGCTTGCTTTGCAGGTCTTCCAGTACTTTGCCAGGGCAGAATTGCAGTTTGTACTGAAGTCTCTAGTAGGCTTAAAATGGAGTCTCCTGGCGTGAGTAGGATTGGCCCGAGGAAATGTTATGTTTGTGTTGGTCAGTGCAATTTGAAATGCGGGGTCAGCGTGAATACACCCTTGCTGAGACTAATTGGTCATTTTGTTGGTGATTTTGATGAAAATCATGGCTCTAAATTTTTCATGAGCGCTTTATTCAGCTGCTTTCATCTTTACTGAGATGAATCGGCTCTTCATGGGGTTAAAAAGCACTTGAAGTTCTCTCGAGTTACTGGCCAGAGCTCTTCATCAACGTTAGTAACATGATGGGCCGGGACTGAGGACTCAGCAGCGGCTGCAGATAAATTCAGGTTGCCAACTCAGAAACCAAGAGATCTGAGCCCCAAGTAAGAGACCAGGGCAGGGAATGAACAATGAGGGGGTGTCTACAATAGGCCGTGTACAATGTTAGGTGTTTGCATATACATTTGCTCTTTTCATATTCACAGCAACATAGCGAGGTTATAAATTATCCCACTTGCTAATGAGGAAATTGAAACATGTCCAGAGGCTCACAGCCACATCTCCTTTTTGCTAACCCCTCCTGTCTTTTTCTGTTAGATACATTCCAAGATAAACATCTTCTCCAGCCTTGACCCCCAGACACTGGGGACCATCATAAGAATAGGAGCATATACTTTAAGCGCAGGAGCTCTAGCTGATTATTTTTTGCAGCTTCTACAACACCTAAAGAGGTTGCATGCACAGAGCACTCACAAATCCTAGGTTTGAATCACACTGTGACAGAGACGAGGTTCGAGGAAGATTGCTTCTGCTGGCACCGCTGGCGTAAAGGTACAAATGGTCTTTGGAAATGTACTAAGAGCTTCTGAGTGATTTCTGATCAATAGAAGCTCCTTAGCTCTCCATACTGCCTTAAAATCAATATCATTACCCAACACTGATTGCACAGTGGGTTCCATGGTCACCCTCCCCGCTCACATGCATAAGCCACTTGACCATATTTTATTTTAGTATTTCACCAGGGAGCTTTCAAGCTTTTTAATTAATAACAAAAACATATCAAGCCGAAAAGAGATGGTCTGACCATTGTGTATTCCTTTACCAAGTGCTTGCAGACAGGTTCCCATCTGGCACACACATCAGGAGCTCCCATCCTCTCCTCTCCAAAGACCTGTGAGCAGTTCACACTTCCAGTGCTCGATCAGAACAGACATGAAATTCCAACACCCGCAGGTTGTTATAGGTGTTCTCTGAAAAGAACAGTGGTAAAATAATTAGTGCATCTAATTATCATTGTGCTCACATGCCTTCTATTTTCCAAGGGGCACCACAGTGCTATACAATAGAATTATAATGTGCTCCACATATATAATTGAAAATTTTGTAGTAGTCGCATTAAAAATGTAAAAATGGTGAAATTAATGTTAACACTGTATTTAATTTAACTCAGTGCATTCAAAATAGTTTCATTTTGCTATGGAGGTAATATAAGAGCTATTTTACATTTTCTGGCACTCCGTATTGGAAATCAGGTGTGTGATATGTACTCACGCACACATCATTTTGGACAGGTCACATTTCAAGTGCTTAGTGCCATGTGTGGCTACTGGTTATTATATTGGACAACCAAGATAGAAAAAAACTTCCAGTGGGCTTTTCCTATAAATATGGAGCTAGGGGGCCCTCCCTGGTGGTGCAGTGGGTTGAGCAACGCACGGTGAAGCAAACCTCAGCCACTGCAGTATGAGTTCGATCCCTGCCACCGCCGGGACCCACATGCGGCAGACCTCTCATGCCTTACCCGCTGCTCGCCTTGGCAGTGTGTTTCAGTTGACAGGCCTGTTCTGTACCCTGCTCTGTCTCTGGTGAATCTCCTCACCCCTACACCTCTGGCCTGTACCCCAGTTCTTGTATGCATAAATAAATAAATCTTTAAAATAATATGGAGCTAGGTATGTTCAGAGGCAATAAAAAGCTGGCCTGCTTGCCTGCATGTGTCTGTTTGGCCAGACCCGCCTTGCTGTCTCTAGATTTTTTGGGTTGCTGTATGACACATGAACAAGTGGCAGATTTATTTATCAAGTCCTGAATTTTGCAATGGCTGCTTCCTGAGCGCTAAAGATCTGGAAGGGGTCAATGGTATTAATTGGAAGGGAAAGTCCAGTCGTGGTGTTCGGTGGCAGTGTGGAACCTGCATTTCGTCGAGATCTTCTCTTCCTAACAAATGGCTTTGAAGATCTCATCCTAGTGGGAGAAATTGTTTTTAGGATGGAAGGAAGAAAGGGTCTTATAGTTTACCTAGTCTTGAAGAGTCTTGGAAAACAAATGGACATACTGAGACTGTAACCAAAAGCGATAGTGGTTGCTGACGAAGGCCTCTATAAGCAAGGACAACACTGGAGAAAAAGAGGCCAGGGGGCCATCAAGGGGATTTGTTTGTTATATCTGCATTGTGCTGATGTAAGAGTGACTAACTCTCACTTACATCTTCAGAAGGCTGCTTTGCTCTTCCCGGCTGATGCGTCCTTTTCGCTTTTACTGTTTTGGAGTAGGTATTTGTCTGTGGCTGGTGGACTGGAGGGACATGAGTGTTGCCCTTGGAAGTCCTGGTTTGTGTTAGCTTAGAATCTGGGGTGGGGTACATGTGCCTCACAGAGTGCACTCGAGGGGACTTTCAGTCACAGGATTTCGTATGCTGTTGTTGTAACACTTCTGCATTTTTGTACATCGGTGAAGTTTTTATTCAAAGACTGAGCTGCAAAGCAATGCTTATTGGACACCAGCTCCAGGCTAGACGCTGAGGGGAGAGGCGAGTGCGGTGTGGCCTCTGTTGTCGCAGTAGTCACACGTGAATGGCGAAGGCATCTGCTCGTAATTGATGTGTCTGGCCACGAGGCAGTCCTTGTGATTAATTGTCAAGTAAGTCATTTAGATATAAAGGTCTGTGTGTTTAGAGGAAAAAAATAATCCTTACTAGCTCAAGTGGTCAGGGATGTTTCTTGGAGGACAAGGGACGTTGGAAAATAAAACAGTTGCCGGGGGTGGGGGAGGGGAGAGCAGACAGTTGAGGCAGAGTGTAGTGTTGGGTGAGTACCAGAAAGATCCTGAGACTCAATAGATTAGCTTGACTGTAGCTGAGAGTTCACAGAACGGGAATTGTGAAAACAGAGGTGGGGTTTCTTTTGGCCATATATTACCGAGAGGTAAAATGTGTATAGGTGTTACAGAGCAGGGAGATGGGCACCCCAGAACCCCCAAACCTGCCTGCTCTAAATGGGTTTTGCCATTCGCCACATCAAGACAGCACATACAGACCAGTAATGGAAAGAACTTTATTTTTTGAAAGCTTTTTTATTTTAAAGATTTATCTATGCATATAAGAACGGGGGTGCGGGGAGTGAGAGGAGTCACCAGAGACAGAGTGGGGAGCAGAACAGGCAGATCGTCCAAAATACACTGCTGAGGGGAGCAGCAGGCGAGGCAGGAGAGGTCTGCTGCGCCATGTGGATCAGCTTCCTGGTTGGGAACTGAACTCGTGCAGCAGTGGCTGTGGCTAGCTTCATTAGTGCTGTGCCTTAACCTCTTGCGCCACCAGGGAAGCCCCTGGAAAGGAACTTCAGTACAATTAGTGTGCAATACAGAAAAGACAAAGAACATAGTTTCCAAATTAACGTCCCAAGTTCCTCATCCCCTTGTGGGTCAATGTCCACCAAACAAGATTGGCCCAAAGCAAGGTTTGAAAGGTTGCCTCAAGTCTAAAGCACTTCCTGGAGGAGAACCACAGAAAAGGGTCAAAAACAGTCAGACAGGTCTGGGAGGAAAAGACCAAAATCAAAATCAAGATAGAAGCTGCCATTGTTAACCTCCCCACGGGGCTCTCACCCACGTCTGTTCCAACCACTCCAGGACCAAGAAGCAAGCGCAATTTCTTCACTTATCTCTCTGTTCCCCGTGCCTCCTCCACGTCTCCTTCTTGCTCTCCATCCTGCTTCTTTTCCTCCTCAGACCCCTCACCAGCTGCTTCGTCTCCCTCCTCAGATGCACCCTCTCTTGGGTGGGGTAGGGAACCTGGAACCTCCCCTTTTCCTGGAGACCCTCTGTTACATAGGGAGATCGATAAGATGCTTCAGTTAATAACAGGGATGAAAATAACACCTCGCATTAGAATGCAGAAGGGCCAGTTTATCTACTGAGTGCTTTATGTTTTAGACCATTGAATCTTATCACTGAGAAAGCTGACTCTAGAGAGGTTGAATGACTGGTCAAGGTCACAATTCTAGGAAGTTGGCAGAGCAAACTTTTGAATCCAAATCTATGTGAATCTAGCTCACCTTAACCATGAGCAGTTACGCTCTTGGGGACAGGGATCTGTGAGTGTCGTGCAGTGGGAGATCCCCACTTCCACTCACAGAGTCCTATAGGACACGTGACAGATAATCCCTAGGCCAAAGATTCTCTGCATTTTGTCTCTTCTGACGAGATCGCAGTGGGCCCTGGGAGTTGACTGATGTCTTCACCCAGGTCTTTATAAGCCAGTGACCTTATCAGCTGGTGTTGCCTGCGTTTTCTCCCCTCCATACCTCAGAGTCATGCTAGAATACTGGGACCTTGAACTTTTAGGTCAAGGCTTGCTTTTATGGAAAGCGGAAATGGGACCCTATTTAGAAGGGGCTTTCCCAGAGTGACAGCCCCACAGTAGATTTCTTTTCACCCACAGAGCCATGCTAGCCTTTTCTAAGCCTTCTCAATAGAAAGCTACATACTCAGATTGGAAAGTGTTCTTCAGTTACTCTGAGTCATTATTTAGCTGTCTAAAGTTCTTTAACGAAAAACTCGATCATAGATAATAGGTATCCCTGAATTAAGAGATGGAGTTCAGTAATGATTGCTATGCAATGAATAAGTGGAGTCTTTAGTCTTATGAATATTGATAAAATCTGATGTCTTTTAAATGAAAAAAAAATGTTCACCCTGCTGAATCGAAACAAATTGTGCTTATGAATGCATCAGATCTTTAAAACTCACATTTAAAAGAAAAGCAGTCACGTTTTGAGTTAAAATTTTACTCGAGATATGCATACCCATTGGATAGCAAATCATAAAATAAAAAGTACTTTAGAGTTAGAAAAAAAAACTTCTTTACTTTACTTTAGAGTTAGAAAAATACTTCAGTGAGCATGGAGTGGAGGCCGGTGGTCAGGTGGGTGTTGGGGCTGCCTTGCTTACCTACCAACCACTCACAGCACAGGGCCGTCGGGCTAAGTCCATCCTCAAGCTTCCCACCGCTTTTCATGCCTTTAACCTGGTTTCTTGTGACCTCTGCCATTGTTTAACTTAACGGCCTTGCCCTAGCCTGCTTTGCCTGATAACATGCTATCTGTTTTCCTACTTTCTTTGGGAAAAAGGAACAGCCTGGAAAACAAGGCCTGAAATAGCTGATTGCTACTTAGTAACTGCCGGGTCCTGGTATTTTGTCATGTGCTTCTGTGGTGTAAGGAGGGACTCAAAGAAGCAAAGGCAGCCCCAGCCATAGTGAAGCAGGGTCATTTTAGAGAACAGAACAAAAACCGTGAAGTAGTCAGCAACAAGAAATATCATACCCTCTGTGGAAGATTGAGGTACAGATCTTAGGTGTAACTGACTAGACTGGTTCTATTACATCAGTACCTTGGTCCGCGCTGGTAGTCCATTTCTAAGTTCTCAAAGGGACACAGTGCAGAAGTTCGAGCCCCAACATAGCACATGTTGATTCTCTTTAAGGAATAAACTTCTCCTTCGAGGGGTTGTTCTTAAGAGGAATCTGTTCCCATGAGTGTCTGTCTTTCTTTTTTTTAAAGATTTATTTATTTATGCATACAAGAACTGGGGTACAGGCCAGAGGTGTGGGGGGCAAGACAATTCACCAGAGACAGAGTGGGAAGCAGAACAGGCAGATCAACTGAAATACACTGCTGAGGGGAGCAGTGGGCGAGACAAGAGAGGTCTGTTATGCCACGTGGGTCAGCTCCCTGGCCGGGGATCGAACTTATTACTGCAGTGGCTGTGGGTGTTGCAGTGGCTGTGGATGCTTGATAGTGGGATGTTTAACCCCTTGAGGCACCAGGGAGGCCCCTGTTCCCATGAGTTTCTTGCATAAAAAGGACTCTGTACTTGAAGAAATTGGAAATTTCTGAGACATGTTAGTATATTAAAGGCTTTTAGACCTGCAGCTTTGAAACTTGGACATCAGTCGGTATTAACCACATTGATTTGCCCACAGAACCTCTGTTTCATATCGTGTAGACGTCGTGGTGTCTGACAGAAAAGACAGTGACATCAGCTCCCCTGAATGGCCAAATGCCCGATTTGGTTACAGATCTGTTCGCCTGTGGACCTTTCGGGTGCGCGTCTTGGGCAGGAAGTACAACAGAAACTAGCTCGAGCTATTGTAACACCAGGCCTCTGACTGAAACAACCTCCCTGTGCGTGGTTGATCAACATTTTCCCTCTCTTAAGGGAAAATCATGCACAGAAACAAGCACATATAAATAATTTACCAAGCTGTAATATGCTATAAATAACCGGCCTACTAAATAATGAATTAACCCAACTGCTGATTCATAGGTAAATGTCTCTTGTAAAGCAGCATTTTTATGGATTTTACAGCTTAGTTAATATCCACTCATATTTCATTAGGACGGTTCAGGTGAAGTATTGGGGTAATAATCTGGATGTATTTGAAAGTGATATAGCACATATCAGGAGCCCAGGCAGAGCTTGGGGAGCTGCCAGGATCTTTCTTCTTAGCCAGAGCCTGAGGGGTGCTTGAGCTGGGTCTTACTCTTCTCCTTCCTCATGGCTTTGATTGCCCAGCAAAATCAGTGCAAGCCTCGGATGCTGTCCTCTCTGAGACGGTGGCCAGGAGTGGAGGCAGAGGTTGCAGAGAGAAGGGAGGTAGAAATTGCTGCGACCTCCTGGATAGAGCCAGCTTTTCTGAGACACTGTGACATAAACACAGACTCTTGAGCTGAACCCAGACTACTTTCGTCTTTCTCACTTACTAACTTTGCAACCTAAACTTCTGCCACTCAGTTCCCTCCCCTGTAAAACAAGGACAATAATAATATTTAACGTTCTACAGGTTTTAGGAGATTAAGTGCATTTGTATTGACGTTCTACAGTTTTTAGGAGATTAAATGTATTTGTATTGTCCAGTGCTAGAACATTCCTTGGCAGGTGGCACGCTCTTTTTAACTGGCAGCTTCTATCTACATTAGCATGCAACTTTTATACTCTTCATCTTGGTTTTCTTGACCCTTGTATTAGATTCTCAAAACTTAGCTCCTGGACGCTTTCTCTTATCTCTAAAGAACGAAAATGGAGAGCGGGAGCTGTGGTCACTTTAGCATCAGGAAATAACCGTTTAGATTAACTTGATTATTGATAGGAAGAAACATTCCTTAAAAGAAACTTTATGCCTCTTTATCAATGAGGGTTTTGGGAGGGGAAGTGGCAAGAATTATCAGTCAAGTCACATTAAAAACAAGACCCGAATTTCATCATCAAATCTTCATTTATGTTTTTTTTTACTGCAGGGTAATTGAGGTACATGATTATATTGGGTGCAGGTGTGTATCGTAATGATTCGATACTTGTATACGGTTCAAAGTGATCGCTGAGCTGTGTCTATTTGCCGTCTTACCGATTTTCAATGCAATGTTATCGGCTATTGTTCCCATGCTGAACATTACACCCCTGACTTGCTTCTCTTATGACTGGAAGTTTGTACCTTTTGCTGTGCTCCCATTTCATCATCCTCTGCGTGTCGTTCCCCCCCCCCCCCATTCAGCCTGAATCTGTTAATGGGAATTGATGTCAAATTGAGATGCTACTCTTCCGACTTGCAGTGACCCCGAGTGCCCTGGAATGTGGGGTGTAGAAACAGGAAGCTGTGTCCTTTCCATCTCACCCACAGGGGTGGAGAGAGAGTGTCCAAACCGCCAACCTATCCCCAACATCACACCTACCCCCAGCCGAACGACCACTTGGTTCTGACCGAATGGCGCAGCAGCTCAGACCCTTGTGGCTGATCACAGGCCAGTGATCACGCCTCGTTGTCCCAGGTATGCCTGTCAGCTAGCAGAGCAGGCGCTCAGGCTTACACAGCGCCCAGATGGGGTGCGGGACTGCGGCGGTCTGAAGCTCCTTGCGCTTATGTCCCTAGAGAGCTCTGCCCTTTCTCTACATGCTAGTCTTGTGCTTCGGTCCTCGGCCTGCCCTCTGTCCCTTTCCCACCTCTCGCATGGACATCTCCGCTGCCCAGGAGGAAGGCCGCTTTTCCATGCTTCGTTCTCTCTCTCCTGGGCTCAGAACTCCATGGACAATCTCTGGGGCTCTGGCTGCCCCTTCTCCTGCCATCTACTCTAGTCGTTGCAGTGGCTGGGCCCGTGGCTACGACCCTACTTTCTACACTTCCAGGTTGGGGTACCCCCCCTTGACTTGGGTCCTGTCTATGGAGGCATCTCATCTGTCTGCTTTATTCAGAGAAAACAGCAAGAAAGCAGAGGGGCCTTTGCATTGACAGGGCTGGACTCTCTCAGACGTTTCTTAAACGCCCGTCACTAGTGCTACATACCTTGGCTCTCTTCAGGAGCCTCAGCTGGGGGAGCCAGGATGCCTTCTGGGCCAGCGCAGTGCCTTCGAAGCAAAAGGAAGTGCCGTCCCTGTGGCCCAAGGAGGATAAGCTGCACAGCCCACAATCATCATTTGGCCAAGCCCTCTCCTCACCCCTAGCCCCAGAAGTGGAAAGAAATGCGGTGGCGTGACATTCACTTTGACAAAGCTCTTTCTCATTTATTCTCTATCTCAAAAAAAAAAAAAACCCAGAGAAATAAAAACAGTTGCTAAGCTACTGGGTGGGCCCTATGAGTGTGCTTTGCTTCCATCCCAGCATTAAGGACTCATGTTATCACAGATTCAGCAACTTCAACTACAAGAGAGCAAAGAGGGGGTGTTTGGAGAGGGCTCTTTTGTAAGTTCAGTTGACATGTCAAGTTCTGGACTTGGGACCCAGTGCTGTTTGGCTGAAGTCTTGAGAATGCACCTGTCAAGTATACATCGGTCTCCAGGTTGGGAAAATAGGCAGAATTTTCTTCCCAATTTTCAGACTGGTCCAAAAGGCAAAGCTGATTTGGCGCCTTGTCTTTTTTTTCAGATTTGTTTCAGAAAAGTCAGAAAGGTCAGCTCTCAAGGAAGTGTGGGCTATGTTTTGTTCTCTGGGTCTTATGGTTTCACATGTCACCTGCAGTTGATGCTACTGGTGGGGTCAGACCCCAGCTGGCCCTCGTGAGCACCTAGCCCAATGTTCCAGAAAACTCCGAAGCCTGACTGTTGTATTGTTTTGGCTCCAGCATTTTCTTTTCAAAACTTGGGGTAAGCAAGTCTTCACTTAACCTCTACATATTTAATTAAGCAACCTATCTGCTGAATTGGTATGTTTAGGACTTGTTACTGTTTAAAAATGCCACATCCTCAGGGGGCCCGAGGAGTGCTTCCCACTCCTGCTCCAAAGGCATCACCTGGAAGAACGATGGAAAGGGCCATTTTCCAGCACTGCTTTGCTACATCATCGAAATCGTTCATAATGGTCTAATCCACCCATCGCGCATTGGTTCAGTGTGAGGACAATGAGAACATTCCTGACTTTAGACTTGTTTTCATCAATTAGTGATTTTGTGTAAAGTTGGGTTTAGAAAAAGATCTTACAAAAATTAGCACAGCCTGGGACACCCTTTGTGGAGAACACATTGAAAATACTTCTTCAATAAAAATGCAGGAAATTGTCCCTTCTGTCTTTCACCTGTCAGAATCAGCAATAGAATTCTATAGCCTATTCAGTGACATATTTAATTAAGCGACCTATCTGCTGAATGTGCTGGGGGTTGGCTGACAGTGCCTTTCACTGCTGATTTGGATGACAAAGGCTGTGGTGAGATACTCAACGGTCTGGTGGAATGGAAAGAAACTCCCAATTGGTCACACCTACCTATTTCTCTTGGCATGTGGCATTAGCTCTGATAATAAAGAAAATAGACAGTCTTTTATTTATTGAGAATCACTGGCCACCAACCTCTTGCCGTTGCTCTTCCACAGGAATCTGACATTCCCACTACAGATGAATAGGGATTTAGTTATAGGTGGAAAAACTCAAGTTTGTGCTTTTCAAAAGAAAATATGTTCAGGTGCTCATTTTAAAAAAAAGATTTATTTATTTATGCATACAAGAGCTGGGGTACAGGCCAGAGTCCAGGGAGGTAAGAGGATTCACCAGACAGAGTGGGGAACAGAACAGGCAGACTGACTGAAACACACTGCTGAGGGGAGCAGCGAGCGAGGCAGGAGAGGTCTGCCACGCCATGTGGGTCCCTTCCCTGGCCGCGGCAGGGATCGAACTCGTGCTGCAGTGGCTGCGGTTTGCTTCATAGTGTGTTGCTTAACCCACTGCGCCACCAGGGAAGCCCTCAGCTGCTCATTTTAATTGTAACCCTTAGAACCATTCCTGATCATTGTTCTTCTTTTGGTGGTGGTCACTGCCTATCCCTAGTGAATATTACTAGTTTTAGTGACAATTATGAGGTGTTTACCTGGGGCCAGGTACCTGCCGAAGTGTTGCATGTATTACCCCTCCCAGCAACTCCGTGGCATACTGTTGATATTCTGTTTTGTAGATGAGGAAATTTAGCCTCAGAAAACGGAAGCATCCCATTGGTATTCACGCAACTGGGCAGTGGCGAGCAGGCATGGTAGCAGAGCTCTCTGACTGTACAGCCGTGTTCTTTCCTGCACTCTGCACTGCCGCTCCGAGAAGCCAGAGCAGTTGTCATCCCGATCCAGTGATTATCAGCCGGAGTGGCCACGAGACTGTTGGCATTGTAAACTCTTTTGGAGTCTCTCAGGAAATCAGGGGTCCTTCACCTAGGTCTGCGGGCCCTCGGGAACTCATTAGGCCCTTAAAATTAGATGCAAATGTATACAAGTTTATTCTGGGGAGAGGGGCCAGTTTTTACCGACGTGTTGAAGAAGTTCATAACAGAGATGATTAACAGCTTCCACAACTCCCTGAAATGCAGCTTCATTCACATATTCCATATGTGAATAGAAACAAACTCCTTTAATTCTCTATATAGCCTTAGGAGGTAAGTATGATTATCATGCCCACTTGACAGAGTGAGACATTGAGACTAATTCGCATATCTCCCAACACACTGCCTGTCTCAGTGGGTTTTATTGACATTTGTAGAATTCATTTGAATACTGCCAGCTTTGGGGATATTTTGTTTGAGGAATCACTCTCAAAATTTAAGCAAGGGACTTTATAAATCTTGACTGACTGGATGAAGAATATCAACATGGTGGAAAGATAATTTATCAAGGCTTTTTGAAGTGTGGTGGTTTGGCAAAGCACTGGCACTTTGCTCCCAATAAGGGCTTGCTAAAGGACTGTGGCACTGATCCCCCAAGCCCTTCCTCTCCCAATAGGTTATGAGGTACCCCTGAGTATGGACTAGCTAACCTTAGACAGTCACGAATGATGCTTGTTTAGTGTCCTAATTACTAGGCGTAATTTCCCCTGCCTCCTATTTCCACGTGACCAAGCAAAGGTCACGAAACCCTTTACCTGTTGGCGTGGTTCAAATCTGGTTCTCTACATAGTGTGTTATCCTTATTGAGGGAAGGATGGCGGGAGTATACTTTATGCAACTGCTGCCATACAAGTTGACTGTGTTTGAGTTTCTAAGATGGAGAATTTTTTCAAAACCAGAACAATTAGCTGTGATTATAAAGAGTGCACAGTGAGCTGGAGAGCAGGTGGGTAACAAGGTGGAGCAGTTCAAGTTTTTAATCACCTTGATTACATGTTCCAAGGTTTAACATTGTGGCCTCCACTGTTCCCCTAATTTTACCCGCTGCGATCTTATTTCACCTTTCGTTTTATTCTCTGATCACTGCCGATTAGAGCCCCGAGTCCATGCTGCTTCTGTTGCCTGCCTCCCTGCCTGATGGGCCTCTTTGTACTGAGGTACAGAATACAGCTGGCAGCTGGACTTCCTAGGGCCCAGAAGCTTCATTACTCTTTGTTGGCTGTGAACTCCAGAGTTACTGACTTTGGAGTTGGGTTTTCCCAAGTACAGTAGCTTAACGTTGGGTCTAAAAGTTGGTGCTTTTGTCTCCTGTAAATTAATCAGATGCATGAGCTAATTATAAGTCACTAAATATTTTAAGAAAGCCGGCCTCCAGCAGAGACCCTTGCACATACTTCAGACTAGTTTCCCAGTAATTAATATACTTCTTTGATTTTCTTTGAAGTGCAAAATGGTAGTTGACAGGACTCCTTACTCATTTGGTTCAAATAACTAATTTGGTACCTGAAGTACTTTTTTATAGTAGTGATACCATCTTTTCCTATTAGGTCTCTCACTTGAAGCACCCAAAGCAGTTTATAACCCGTGACTCTTGAGGCTAGTTTGCGTTGTGGACAGTGTAACAGTGACTACTGTGACTAGGAATAGAGTTAAAACCTTTCTTATTGAGCCGCTATTTACTCAAAAGGTAGTGAAGGCCTTGCGAAGAGCACATTTGACAAGTCTACAAAAAGAAGAGAGGAAGTTAGCAAAGGAGTTATTTCAACTCCCAAGTAGAACACAATTTTGAAAGTACCAGTTTGCACTCAGAGCACTTATAAGTACGTCCAAAGAGTTCCATTAATAGATTCTTGAATCTGAAGGTTAAAAACCATATACTACAACTGTTCAACACTCAAAAAGCTTTTGTTAAGCAACACTGTATACTAGAGCCTGGGAATATGATTTTTGTGGGTGCTGCTTTAGTACGATACAAAAGAACAATCTATAATTCACCTATTTAAAATGTACAACTGACTGAAACACAAGACCTGCTTCTGAGGGGTTCACAGTCCATCAGGAGAGACGTTGGATAGAGAAAGCATGCAGAGCTCTGGATAGAGCATCATGTATGCAGCGGGTCCCCAATTTACCAGGTTCATCTAGGGATTTCTTTACAGTGGCAGGACAGTGACATACGTTCAGTAGAAACCTTACTTCTAATTTTGAATTTTGGTTTTTGCTCTAGACTAGTGATATGTGTTATGCCACTTTCTTGTGGTGCTAGGCAGTGGCTGGGAGCCACAGGAATGGGAGGGTACAGCCCATATTCCACATGGGACTGTGCTACCAGCCCTTTTGGGGATAATGTGTTTGCTGTTTTTACATCTTGTCGTGTCTAAAAAATGCCTATCTGTGTCTGAGTCAATCCTTTATTATAAGATAGACTTTGTGTGAGATGATTTTGCCCAACTATAGGCTCATTTCACTGTTCAGAACACATTTATAGTAGGCTGAGCTAAGCTATGGTGTTTGGTAAATTAGAAGTATTGAATGCATATTCAACACAGGGTATTTTCAATGTGTCAAAGGTTTATCAGGAATTAACCCCATCACCAATTGGGAAAGTTCTGTAAATCTGATTTGATGAATGGGGAAACTGAGGCTCAGAGAGGGGAAGTGATTCACCCAAGGACACACAGCCGGCAGAGCCAAGATTAAAACTCATGTTTTCTGACGTTTTGAATGTTAATTACAATACAAAATTTTGGGTCATAGTGGCAGTTAAGGGCATTGATTTGAGAGCTCAAACTCCCTACATTTGATTCTCATCACACAGGCCAGTTACTTAATCTCTCTGATCTGCATTTTCCTCCTTCGTTTAGTTAAATAATACTTGTACCTACCTTACAGATATGTTGTGAAGGTTACATGAACTTAATGTATGTAAAGTCCTTAGAATAGTGTTTGCAACAGAACAAGCATGACCTAAGTGGTGGCTACTATTATTTTATTACCTAGTTGTTCAATAAGAAAGCACATATTTCATTAGATCCTTTGTATATTTGTTCTTCAGCTTATAAATCCTGATTGTCCTCACACATGATTTCTGTTCAATTTGTTTCACCATGTGTTTTTGAGTGTTAGGCACTGGATATAAAAAAAAGATATTTAAGAAATAATCTGTATACTTGAAGGAGGTCACAGTCAAGTGAACAGCTATGTCAGGTGAACAGATATATAGCCATAAATCAGAGCAAGCCACAGGAACGATCCCAAATGAAGTACACATGAAGCATAGAGGGGATTGGAGAGACTTCATGAGAGCTGTGGTATTTGATTTGGGTTTTGAAATCCGAGTCAGATTTCATCAGGCTGAAAGGGCTAAGAGAAGTCATTCCAGGCTAGGGTAACAGCAGAAGCAGAGGAAGGAATGTATTTGCCATGGTTGGTGAAAGACTAAATGCTGTGTGTGTCCTGAATGTAAAGTTTTTGGTGACATCCTAAGAGGTGAGCCTGAAAATACAGATTGGGATAATACCTGATAGGAAAAGGGAAGAGAATTGACATTTATGCACACCTAATCTATGCCAGGCTCTGTAAAATACTGGGTGCTGAGTATGTATAAGGGAGCCCGTTGGATTCTCACCATTACCCTGAAGAAGCAGGTGCACAGAGGTGGAGTAAACTGACAGCCCCCTTAGCAAGTGGCAGAGTTTAGAGTTCAAAATGAGATCACTCTGACTGTAATTTCTCCAAACCACATCAACCCTTGTGCTTGTATACCCATTTGACATTATGGAAAATGAGAGCTTTGAAGATTTTTGAAGAGGGAGGAAATATGTCTTTCACTAGTTTACTTCCTTATGTATTCACTTCTTTGCTTTCTCTAGTGAACACTTAAATGGACTCCTTAAATGGAGGAGAGATCAAAGGCCAAAAGGAATCAATTGTGAGACTTTTGCAATATGTAAAAGGCAGTAAGGACATGAGAGAGGGCCATGGCAATGAGAAGGAGGGGACACACAGAAGAGACTGACTAGCTAGGACATATGACCTCTGCATGGTGAGGGCAATGGTGAAGGACAAAGACAGTCAACAATCAAGCCATGTGGTGGGTCTTTGACTGCGACACAAATCCTGGGTGGAGGCGTGGATTTCGAGAAGGAAGGGAAGTGAGTTCAGTTTTGTCACAGTTGAGCTTTTTCTGAGTCTTCCAAGTGTAAATGTGCAGCAAATAGATGGCCATGTGGGCCTAAAACTTCAGGAGGAACAAAAGCAGGACTCTGGGAAATGTTTACTTACATCCTCTGGGCAGGAGAAATGTCACCAACAACCCACACCAAGAGGAAGAAGTTGAAGGGGTAGCAAGAGGACCAAGAATGAGTGAGAGAGCCCCAAAAAGCTTGGGAGAGAGAATTTCGGTGATAGTCTGTGTCAGGTGCTAGTGAATGTGCAAGTCAGATAGACTGAAGAGTAGCCCTTGGATTCAGCAATTAAAGAGGGCACAGAGCAGTCAAGGACTGTAGTGGGTGTAGAACTCATGTGGCAGTGGTTTGAAAACTGGAGGCGAAGTGAACATCGAGAGTAGACTATGCCTTCCCAAAACTTGTCAGGTAAGGTGTAAGAAGATGGCAGAACCTTAAAGACAAAACAGATCCTAGGGGAATCATTTTTTGGAAATTTGAGCACATACTTCAAAAGGAATGAATCAGTAAAGGGTTGGCTGAAAAATAGGGGAGATATGGGGACATAATCGATAAAGACGTTGGAGGAAGGAGAGCCTAGAAGCCAGACCACAAAGAGGTTAGCTGTGTCCTGCAGCCGCTCCGCTGAGATGCAGTTAGGAAGTGAGGAAGCACGGGGCACTGGCAAACTCAGGGCTTTTTTTCAACAGTCTGAGGAATTCGTGATTAGTTCCTCCTTTCATTTATAATTCTCTGCTTGGCTAAGAAACCTTGCTCCATTTACATCCTTGAAAGTCCTTATGGAAACAACAACGACAAACAACTTGATTAAAAATAAGCAAAGCTCTTGAATAGCTATTTCTCCCTCCAAAAGATACATAAATAGCCAGTAAGCACAGGAAAGGATGCTTGACATCACTCATTAGAAAACACATATGAAACGCACCCTGCAGCCGGATTACAATGACTTAAAAAGTAAAACACCTGAAAACGACAAGTGTTGGTGGAATATAGTCACTGGAACCTGTGTGCACGGCTGCTGGGGACGGCCGACGGCAGTGATGACCTCGGCAAGGCTGGGCTGATCATGCTTTGACCCCATTGAGTCAGCCAGTGGGGTCAGCTCGGGTGCTTTTCTATGATGGCCTCAGTTGAGGTGATTTCTGTCTACTCCCTGCGGTCTCTCACCCTGGAGAAAGTGAGAGCAGGTGTATGCGCAAGGTGTGTCACGGGTTTGAGCAAGGGAGTCTATTGCCGGAGACAAGTGGAAATGCGTGTGACCTTTTCAAGTCTCTGCTCGTACCCCAGTTGCTAACATCCCATAGACTGAGTTCAGGAGGTGTCTATAAAATTACAGGGCTAAGGGTGAGGCCATAGAGAGGCCTTTAATTGTGGACAACGATGTAGTTATTTGCTATACAATGTCTAATCAAAGCATGGTGCCTGCATAGTTCACAAGTATCCCAGAATAATTCTGAAGCAGGCGATTCATGGATGATGTTTTCTAGGATGTTTGTCTAGTGTCTCTGCACAGAGATTCAAACTACTGTCATGAAGGGCTCGGAAAGCTTGGGGGTGTAAGTGGGGGAGAACTTACCGTTTTCCTTAGTTCCAGTTTATGATTCAGGCCACTTGGTCTCTGGGAGACAGAGGCTCAAACTATGGCTCCCTCCGTACTGCGAACATTCTCATATAGTCATTTACTTTTTACAAAGAATGCTGCAGTTGGATTATAGCTGAGAGGCTATTATTTTTCAGTGCTGGTCAGGAAGGGCTTGTTGGTTTGTTTTGTGTTGCTTGTTGTAATATGTATTTCTGTTCTGGAGATGCTTATAGTAATGGAAATGAAGCATCGAGGTGGTTTATGGAGCATGTGATATGATCATAAAGTTGAGGCTGTTGCTTGGACAAGACCTTTCTTAGAATAATAAACCAAGCAAGGAGAATATGAATGAGAAAGAGAAGAAACCCTAAGAACTGGCAGTCATTTAGTCAGTTGGAGGAGGATTTTTTTCCTCCCACTGATAGTCAAAATGTGGGATTAGAGACATCCTTTTAAGATGTCTGCTCCCCACCCCCTTGCAGGTCATGTCCAAGTTCAGTGGAGAGAGCGTGATCTGGTCGCATTCCTGACACCACCCTCCGTGCCTGTTGTGGTCAGTGTTTAGAACAAATTTGTTGACTGTCCTGCCGTCTCCTGGAATTCACTCTCAGATTTTGATTGAGCAGGGTAAAGAGTAGTCTTTGCAGTGTGGTCTCTGAGTCATCTCATCAGAATGATCTAGTCCTTAAAAAATTTAATACCCCTGGACCACTTCCTGCATGTGATGTATGAGAAACTGACTTCCTGCATTTGTGAAATCCGTGAATAGATGTAACTGCCACTTACCGGTCTTGTTGGTGGTAGTGACGTGATTCTCCTGTGCGGCCCTTGACCCAGCTGACAGGGCCTCCAGGCTGAGAGCCACCACCTTGCTGCGCTGTTCATATGGAATTGGGGAGTTCCATAGCATCTCGTAGCTGTTTAGTTTCAACTTCCTCATGTTTGCCCCCCCCCATTTCCTTAAAGCAAATACCATATTGTCATCATCCTTATTGGAGGGGACCTAAATTGGATCTTGACCTCCAAGACAAGTCACAGGTTCTTGGAGTTCTGAGCTGTAAAGCCTCAATGGCTTGCAAAAGGCTTTCTTTCTCAGGTCTGTGACAATGTCGATTTTCCAAGCGCTGGGATGTAGGAGAAGGGAGCTCACGAGCTGAGTGACAGGATAACGCTCTTCCAGTCCTGGAGGTGGTCCTTTGCTTTCAAGATAAATTAGCCCAGTACCCTTCAGATATAGGAATCACTTATATCATGATGCATTTTAAAATATCAAAATGAATCGGATACTTTGTTCCCTGTCCGGAAGAAAGTCATGTCAACTGAAGTGTAGAGTCTGATATTTGGAAATGTGAAAAAGGGATTTTAGGGGAAGTAGTTGGGGACTTGAGTGGAATGTCTCCCTGTTAGTATTTCTCCCTGGCAGCCTGTGACTTACTCAGACAGTGATTTTAATTCACCCGCCAGATAATATGGAGCGAGGATTTAGGAAAGCCATTTTCTCAGCAGCCCCACAAGGCTCAGATTTCCAAATGGGCAAGAAAAGGCTGCAGAGACACTTCCAGATAGAAAACGAATGCACCAAGCTAGCCAAGCTTGAGGTGTCTTACAGGCTGGGGAGCCTTAAGTGCAGTTACGTAAGATGATTTGGGAAACTTTCCTCTAGGGGAGCAACTGGACAGACGCTGATGCTGAGTTTCTCCCAGCTCTCCTGGGAGAGCATAACAAAAGTCCTCTCTGCCATGAGCTCACTTCCCATGAGCTTTTTAGCACCTGTGCTCGCTGGCTCTGATGCCCAGGACCCTCTGCCTTCAGTCACTTCGTAGTGTCCTTTCGCCTGGCTTGTACTTCAGCCAAAATTGCCTCGTGACTCTGCAATTCCCAGTGTACTCGCTCCTCACAGTGAAGAATCTATCAACTGCTTCCTGAATCATGTGTCTTTTAAGGTGTTAACATTATCCATTTTGTCACATTCAGCAATTGTGCCTGCTCTCACATGAGCTCAATAGAAAGAACTACAGAAATGAGTCAGGAGAGAAGCCAGTCTCTAAATATGAGCTTTGTCCTGACGCTGTCAACGCTCTCCTCTGCACCCCGCCACCTGCCAGCACCCCTCTCCATTCAGCTGTGCCTATCTGGTCCTTTTCCTTTATAGGCTATCTAGTTTGTTTTATCTCAGCTGTGAAAAGATTCAAGCATGCTAGTGTTTGTTGAAAACTTTACTAAAATAAAGTTTCTTAAAAAATTGTTATATTTCGAAGTACCATTGTTTTAGATCCTTGTTAGTATTTTGACAGTACAGAATTTCCTCCTGTCAGGTGTAGTCACTGTAGCCCTCCCACCATGGAGGCATGATAGTCCTCCACCGCAGTCCATTGTGCCCCCCAGACCCCCAACCCCATTATCACGCCTCCCCCTCTGGATGCCTTAAATCCAAGGTCAGCTTTCAAGGGTTGGGTTTAATGTTTCCTTCGATCCTTTGACTTTCTATATTTCACACATAAGTGACACCATCTGGCATTTATCTTTCTCTTTCTAGCTTCTTTCACTAACATAATTCTTTCTAGCTCTATCCATGGTGCCACAAATGACATGAGTTTATCATTTTTGATCACCGAGTAGTATTCCATTGTGTATGTATACCACATCTTCTTGATCCACTCATCTCTTTGGGGACACTTAGGCTGTTTGCAGAGCCTGGCTATTGTAAACGGTGCTGCTGTAAACGTAGGCGTGCAGGTTTCCTTTCTGAAAATCAAGTTTTAACCCTTTAGGTTTTCACTGAATCATGGTGGCTGCCAGGCTCAGTAGTTCGTCTACAGTGTTTTCATCTGGAACCATGATATTCAGCTCTTCCTAGCTCAGCATTTCATCCTTGCGGGGTAGTTTGATTAACACGGAGCTGTCCTTCCTGTCTTGTAAAAGGTGTGGTAGTGGTAAGGAGTGTGACTTTGGTGTCAGCCTGATGTGCCCTAATCGCAGCTCTGTGGCTCAGGAGGCGTATAGCTTCGGCTAAGTTCTTTTCACCTTTCTTGTGTCTCACCTTCCTCATTTGTAAAATGGAAACAGTAGTCTCAACATCAGAGGTTAATGACGAGGACTGATAATAAACTCGTTTAGACAGTTACACAACCCTTGGCAGATCTCACGGGCTCTGCTGGCATGGTGATGATTGTTTCCATACCCCTCACTTAAGAACAGTGCACGATGTCCTGTATGGTTCCCCCAGGGCAGGGATTAGCCAACCGTGGCCCAAAGGCCACATGCAGTTTACCTGTTGAGCTAACAATGATTTTCATACAGTTGAGAAGCAAAATTAAAATGGCTCTCCGTGCCATGGGGAAATGGTATGAAATTCAAATTTCAGTGTTCTTAAATAAAGTGGTCTTGGCACAGGGCTACACTTACTCATTTGTGTATTGTGTGCGGCGCTTTCACTCCATAACAGTAGAGTTCAGCAGTGGTGACAGAAGTGGGGTGACATGCAAGGCCTCGATACTTACTGTCTCGCCGATTCCCGCTCTAGGACATTTAGCTGTCTGCCCGGAACATCACAGGTCTGAAGAGCTTGAGAAATGCTTGTAGATGATCATCACTGATATCCCCTAACTCTGTCTTTGTTTTTCTTTGTGGACAGGGTGATTTACAAGGGAGAAATCATACAAGTTCCTGTAGGACAAATGCTATGAGGCTTTTGTGGCATTTAAAAAAACTAAAAAAAATTTTTTTTGTCATAGAAGAACTGGGGTACAGGTCAGAGATGCAGGGGTGAGAGGCTTCACCAGAGACAGAATGCGGAGTAGTACAGGCAGACTGACTGAAATGCACTGCTGAGGGGAGCAGTGGGCGAGACAGGAGAGGTCTGCTGTGTCATGAGCTTCCCTGGCCGGGAATCGAACTTAGGCCGCAATGGTGATACCTTGATAGTGCTGAGACTTAAGCCCTAACCAGGGAAGCCCTTTCATGGCATGTTTTAACTAAGGGTTCACTTCATGTGTGAGAGATCACGGAGAATTTAGAAGCAGTGGCAGTGCTATTTAGATGAATTTGTAGGTTCTTTTGTTTCTTCCAGCAGAACCTTCTCTGCAAGGAGGAGTGAAGGGAGAATTTGTTTTTCTTTATAACATGAATTGGGTCTTACTAGGTGTGCTGTGCTTCTGAGGACTGGGCTCCCAATGTGGCACATGGACACAGTGTTTCAGCTTAGCAGATGTCACCTTAACACCTTGTGCTTCCTAAAGAGGCAATTTCTACAGAGAAGTGTAGGATCTTAGACTGGCCAGGTTGGAAGGAGCCGTGGAGATGTACAGGGGTGATATTTCATATTAATATTGCTCTGCTGAGGTAGCTACAATATCCTGTTGGAGGGTGAAATGCTGTACAATGAACGAGTCTTCGTCCATTCAGCCCATTCAGCCAACCAGCCCTTTCACGTGTGTTTGTGCACTGCAACGAGATTTGAGTACCTGTGATACATTAAATTTCCTGTGCTTTACAAATGTGCAGTTATTGTGACATGGACAGAATACCCAGCTTTGAATGGTGGGGTTGAGGGCAGAATGTTTCCCTTTTAGGGGCTAGGGGCTCTGGAGTTCTGGTCATTGGGCCCATCCTCTGCCTGGCCTGTGGTTTTATTTTTTTTTTAAAGATTTATTTATTTATGCATACAAGCACTGGGGCACAGGCCAGAGGTGTGGGGGGGTGAGAGGATTCACCACAGAGAGC
>JAGFMF010011408.1:2286891-2360471 GCA_019455555.1 Galemys pyrenaicus | reverse complement strand
CCCCCTGGCCGGCAGCAGGGATCGAACTCGTGCTTCAGTGGCTGCGATTTGCTTCGTAGTGCGTTGCTTAACCCACTGCGCCACCAGGGGAGGCCCGGCCTGTGGTTTTAAATGAAATGCGTCTTCCGTAGGCATGAGGTGTACTTACTGCGAAGGAGGAGGGCTCTGCAGACCTGGAGGCCTCACCTCAGAGAGGAGGGGGTGGCCCGAGGGAGGGCTGAGGGACTGCTTGTAGTGCCGAGGCAGGAGAAAAGCTTGCAGCAGATCTTGCTGAGACCTCAGACTCTGAGACTCCTGCCTTCTCCTTGCACCCTGCGCACCGAGTTCCATGCTTCTGGAGCTGGCGTTGGGGGAGGTTCCTCCTGAAGCTTGGACTTCTCCCTGCTGTGCTCTGCGTTTCTGCCTGCAGCTAAAAAGCCCAGCTGACAAAGACGTGAAGGGGCGAGATGGCCATGCGTGTATGGGACTGGAAGCCCAAGTTCACGTCATGTATAATCCACTAAAGTGGTCTTTTCTTATATCCTGGGGTGTCATACTAGCACTTTCTTGGTAGCGTGGTGCTCACCCCTTTTGTCTGGTGATGGGATTGGGCATGAACTTCCCCGGAGCCCATAACTGCAGACCCCATGAAGATGGACTTGTCTTGCGCTACAGGATGGGTGTGGGGTTGAGGATGGCCTGTGAGGCCGCAGGCAGGCAGGGGGTGGTGGGCGCGATGCCCTGGCGCATTGTTCTGGCATCTCCTGGACTCTTGAGGATTGCTTCTCCCTCACACCCCGCCTCACCTTCCTCTTTACTCTGCCCTTTCTGTTCAGCTTTTGCCAGCAGGACATAAGGACATCGGCGTGTCCTGTGGGGTCTTTACAAAAGACGGACTACAGTAGTTTAGATTTCTTGAGAACTTGCGAAATGTGCTAGACATCTCACAAACAGTGTCTCCTTAAATCATTTTCACAATCCCATGGATAGCTGGATAATATACTTTTTAAAGGATTTATTTATGCATACAAGAGCTGGGATACAGGCCAGAGATGTGGGGGTGAGAGGAGTCACCAGAGACAGAGTGGGAAGCAGAACAGGCAATATAAACTGAAACACACTGCTGAGGGGAGCAGCGGGCGAGTCAGGAGAGGTCTGCTGCGCCATGTGGGTCCCCTCCCCGGCCGGGGATTGAACTCGCGCTGCTGTGCAGAGGATGCTTGACAGTGCAGCGCTCAACCCACTACGCCACCAGGGAGGCCCGAGTGCAAAATTCTTTTAAGTGAAACGATACCATCCTTCCAATTTACTTAACAAACATTTACTGAACACTTTCTCTGGGTCAGGCTGCGTGCTAGGCTCTAGGAACACAAAAATGTAGAAACTCTTACCCTTGAGATCACAGTTAGTTAGGGAGAAAAAGAAGTGAGCAGATAATTCTGAAACCCTTGGATAAGTGCTACTGTGAAGATAAGCAGCTTTGTCCCTGAGTGCTTTGGGGGTGTGGGTGCTTAGGACATTATCACTGAAAGTACCGGCTCTATTAGAAGATTTAGAGACCTAGCCACATTGAACTTGATATCAACCTAAACCCAAACACTTGTCTTCTAAAATGATTTTATTTTAACGGAGTACACTTCCTCTATCATGCTAACTCAAACAATGTATCCGTAGAGGCTCGCTGAACCATATTTCCCCCCTGAAAATAACTATGTGTTTGACATGCTTCAAGGGAGACTTCTCTACAGTAGGCCACAAAGGACAGTGCTGGAATGCAGCAGTGTGCTGTGAAGTCTGAATCAAGAACACACAACTGCGCCTTCAATTTTAAAAAAGTAAAATGCTGAAAAAATCATGGCTGTCATGGCACAGGGGAACAATGACGAGCACGCACGAAGACAAGCTCCTGCTGCGTATTCCGCTGAGTAATCTGAGAAGGTTCTAGTCTGGACCTCAGTATCCTGGTCAGTAGCATGGGTGATGGGTGAGAATCTTAATCCCTGTCCCTAAACACTTAAAAACTGCAGTGATAGGGGCCTCCCTGGTGGCGCAGCAGGTTGAGCACCACACTGTGAAGCATCCGCAGCACAGCAGCACTAAGTTCAATCCCCGGCCAGGGAGGGGACCCACAAGGTGCAGCAGACCTCTCCTGCCTCGCCCGCTGCTCCCCTCAGCAGCGTATTTCAGTCCATCTGCCTGTTCTGCTTCCCACTCTGTCTCTGGTGGATCCTCTCGCAACTCTGTTCTGCAGCCCAGTTCTTGTATGCAAAAATAAATAAATCTTAAAAAAAAATTGCAGTGACGATGCTGTGCCTGGGGAGACTGCACTTGGCAGCAGGCAGTACAATGCTCCTATGCTTCCTTCCTGGGAAGTCCTCCCTGGAGACGGCAGCACGGGGAAAGCCGCCTTCCCCTAAAGAACGAGGCATCTACTCCCCACTTCTCCCAACATTAAGACCTTCCCTTTCTGGGTCTCTGGCCCTTCCCTCTAGAAGCCCAACTAGAACTGAATACTGGGATTAGTTGCTCTTTCAGAAGAATGAAGAACTTGCCTCTTCTTCCCCATCCCCTCCTCCTCATGCACACATGTGTGTCTGTGTGCACAGATATGTGTGCACACCCCACCAGCATATGACAGAGAAGGAACTGAGCCCAAGCTTGTATTTCCCCTCAAGAGCCTCAAAATGACAGTTACACTTTTATACCGTTACATATTAAATGAAATTCCATTCTTCTTGTCAAGTTTCAGACAGGGGAAGAAGCCCAGAATTCCAGTAGTGATGGTGTTCTTGGCGCACACTTGTAACGGGGTGCTAAGGTAATCAGTCTGCAGTTGGCAGTCCGAAGGCTTCAGCTTTCCTCTGAGTCTGGAAGCACAAGGGGCCTGGCATCGCAGCTCCCATCCATATGGCTTTGCTCTTGGGGTAACAGATTTTTTTCTATCAGCGACATAGCTCTCTTCATCTACCATATACCCACTGCAGTGCAGGAGAAAGGACCTGACAGATGAATTAAATCTTTGTTTCTCATTAGCCTTGCTGGGCCACAGACTTCTTGAAACTGGAGTCCCGTTTATTCCTTTCAATTCTTCCCAATACCCTCCTTTGGTCAGGATGCATTTACCTTCCCAGAATTCACTCGCCAAGAGCCAGAAGTTGGGTTCACCAGGGAGAACTGACATTTTCTGGCCTGACGAACATAATGCAGTTTTCAAACCTACCCCGATCTCTGTTGTACATTTTTGTTCCCTGTCCATGACTTTGGTAATGTCACTTTGGTTTTGCAGTAAGCGCTCAGCTCCTTAATGAAGGCTAAAAATGAATAACTATGGCAGAGATTGACCCCCTACACACATGCACACTGAAAAGTCGGACACGCTTGTACCCCTCGTCCTGCTATGGCTCTTGGCTCCGTGGGTTGGGTGGCGATCCCTATAGACTTGCTGCCATGTGTGTGGAAGCGGGTGAAGGCGGTTGTCAGAGCCCGGAGATCAGCTTGCCCTGCAAAGCCTTTTGGCTTTAGTAGTGACCACCTGCTGGACATCTCAGAAGATGTCTCAGTTGAGGCCTGTTTCATGAATGGTCCTTTGTTGAGTTCAAAGCCACACTGCTGTTCCAACTTGAGTATTGTATTTTGTGTGATGGGCACGGGAAATACAAATGAAAGTCCTTCAGAAACACTCCCATGAAATTTACCAGCCTGGGTGTGACTCTCACTTTCAACCCTTTTTATTGAAAACATGTGGTGGATATTTAGAGCAGACCCCTAGACCAGACCCCGTCATGGTGCCGTGAAGGAGAACAGGAATTAAAATGGGGAAAATGGCATGCAGGTGGCAAGAGGAATTCAGCAGGTGGGATGGGAAATATTTACCGTTAAGGAATGTTCATAAGAACAGGAACAAATTAGATGTGATTTCCAGGTCCAACTGCTGTCAGTATCTGCCAAGTAGAGGGGAAACGTGGAGAGACTTCTCAGAACTGTACCTCACACTTGACCCAAACCAGCCTTCTGTCTCCCCACAACCTCCCCTCAACTTCCCCATGAACCTGTTCAATAAATATCAGTAAGCTTTGAGAGTGTATTTAAGATGTCTGCGTATGGTCAGTAGGTGCCATACGCTCTCACGTCCTCCTCCCACGGGTTCCATGAGGGAGGATACTATCCCCCTGTTAAAGAGCCAGAAGTGGAGGTTCCTGTGTTAACTTGGTCAAGGTGTCCCTGCTGGGAAGTCACAGAACTGGGATTTGATTCTGGGTCGCGCCTATGTCAAGGCGCTTGCTCTAGAATATTTGGAAGTTCAGCAAGACAGGAAAGACACTTGTAAGCTTGGCGGAAGGGTCACAGCTTCTCCTGGAGAAGGGATTGGAGAATGTCAGCTGTGGCTTCTGTGCAGTTAGCCTGATCTGCCTCAGAGCCCTGCGCGTGGGAGCACCCCAACTCTCCTCTGGGGAGGTCACCAATCAGTCTACGTCACTTCAGCCTCTAGCGTCCCTTCAGCCTCTAGCGGCGCAGAAATGGGGCGGTAAGAAGGCAGGGGATGACTTGGAAACATCCACAGAAAGGCACCATCACCATTCCCTCCCCTCTCCCTGGACTGGAAAGAAGGGGTGGTTCCCTCCAGGGGATGAAAGGAAAAAGCCGAAGACAAATTTACATTTCTCCCAGTTTCACTGACTTTCGCTTTGTCCCCCTATGAATTCCAGCCTCTACGAGTTTTTAGGAACTATTACACTGAGCCTTCCCTGTGGGGCACTGGAAAGGACCTTGTGCTAGGTGTCAGCGGCTGTGACTTCAGGGACAGCTTAGCCATCTCTGGGGAGTGTGACTGTGGGTAAGTCACTTAAGCGCACCCTCTGCACCTGTGCAGTGAAGCTCATCAACCTTCCCCATTATGCGTGGACTGCCTCATCCTGAAGATTAAATGAGATATATGGGAAAGTCTTGCAAAGGTCAAAAATGGCACAGAAGTATAAGTGATTATGAGAAATTAAGAAGGGGTCGTCACATAACTGGCATTTTCTTCCAAGTGAAACTATATTGATGGCCCTAGGTTTCCATTACTGTACAGATGTTAGTGCAGCTTCACACCTCTGTCTATGCCTGACCCCTCCCCGCCACCAAAGACATCTTGCCTTCCTGCTATCATGGACTCCTCCATGCTTTCCTCCCACCCGCTTCCCCTCCCTCTCTGGTAACCAGAATAGTATCAGAGTCTAAGAGTTATTTTTGTTGTTATTTGTCAGTTCATTTGCTTGGTTATTTGTACTCCATATCTGAGAGAAGCCATCTGATAATTGTCTTTCACTTTCTGGCTTATTTCACTTAGCACTGTCTCTTCAAGTTCCATCCGTGTTGTCTCAGAAGGGAAGATTTCCTCTTTTTTAAAGGCTGTGTAATATTCCTTTGAGGGTCTAGCCCACAACTTCTTACCCAGTCAACCATCCGTGGACATTCATCTGTTTCTATGTCTTGGCTATTGTGAACAATGAGGTCATCGTTACATGAGAGCAAATGGGTGCCACCCCTCCCCTTGGCAGATGAGCTTCCTCGTCCTTAAAGCACATCTCCGGAGCAGAAGGAATCCTCCATCCAAGCCTGTGTGCCACGTTTCTCACAAGAGGGCTAGTTTGAGACTTAAATTTACCCTGTCTCTCGAGACATAGCTTTGCATCTCTTTTGCATTCAGATTTATTTATCAAGAGACAAAATGGTGTGTTTTTTAATTCTACTCACAGCATATGCAAACAGATCAGACGAGTTGCTGATCCAGCGAAATGGCTGGTAGCCTTTTGCTTCCTTGAAATCGCTCATTTTACAAATGGTGGAGTGCTGAAACATGGCATGCAACATCTATTTTACTAGAATCTGGCAACACAGGCGCATACGGGCTTGTCGAGAATGAACCAAACACAATTCCTGGATTATAATTAAGTAGCTGAAATCCCAAAAGGAATAACTTAATGTGAACAAAGTCAGATTTAGATTGCCTTTTGTTAGCTTGCTCTCAGGCTCCTCCTTGGCAGTTTATGGGCAGCCCAGCCACTTCAGGGTCTTGCTCTGAGAAATGTTTCATTGTACAGCAGCAGATTTCACCCTGCCTCTGACTGTACCTGATTTATCATCTGTGCACCATGGATAATAGGTCCCGTAGTATGTAACAATACTAAGCTCAGCGGTTTCAGACCCAATGTCCTATCTATGCAGAAGGAACTCTAAATATTTAGGCTGATGCCTTCTCCTGCCAGATCTAAACTTCTGATCAACTCACTGGCAGGAGCCAATATAAAGAAGGGAGATAGGGACCATCACAGAGGAAAATTCCCTCTTCACCTCCTTTGGCCTCCCCTCTCCATTATAAGCTTAGCCTCACCCACCACCAAAATACCGACATCATTCCCACTATTAGAGGGACCCCTCTTTCCTCCCATCCCTCTTTCCCTCCCCTTCGGGTAACCAACATATTTTTCACTGAGTCTTAAGAGTTCTTTTTGTGGTGATTTGTTAGTTCATTGACTTTGGTTATTTATACTCCACAGATGAGAGAAGCCACCTAGTAATTCTCTTTCATTTTACGACTTTTAAAAAAAATTTTTTTTGGGGTGACATTGGTTTACAATGATTCAGAGGCAGCGTCAATCCCTCCAGGCGCTGCACCACACCCTCCACCAAGACACCCACACTCCTCCATCTCAGTCCACAGGACCCCCTCCCCACTTTGCTCTCTCCCTTCCTCCTCCCCGTCTGGTAGCTTCATTTCTACAGTTGGATTTCTAGGATTTATTATTGGTTTGGATTTATCTGACCCTTTGTTCAGTTTCTTTATGTTCCACATGTAAGTGACACCAAAGTGAATTGTCCTCCTTCTGACTTTTTTCATTTAGCTTAGCCATCACAAGTTCCAGCCATATTTTCTCAAAAAGTGAGACTTCATCATTTTTAATGGTTGTGTAGAATTCCATTGAGTATATGCCACAACTTCTGTATTTAGTCAGCCATCAATGGGCTATTAGGCTGTTTTCATATCTTGGCTATTATAAATAATGCTGCAGTTAACACACACACACAAATAACTTTTGAATTAGTGCTTTCATATTTTTTGGATAAATAACTAGGACTGGGTGTTGCTGGATCAGATTGCACTTCTATTTTTTATTTTTAAAAATATTTATTTATTTATGCATACAAGAGCTGGGGTATAAATAAGCCAGAGGCATGGGGGAGGTGAGAGAATTCACCAGAGACAGAGTGGGGAGCAGAACGGGCAGACTGACTGAAACACACTGCTGAGGGGAGCGGCGGGGCTAGTCTGGAGAGGTCTGCTGCACCTTGTGGGTCCCCTCCCTGGCCGGGGATTGAACTTAGTGCTGCTGTGCTGCGGATGCTTCACAGTGTGGTGCTCAACCCCCTGCGCCACCAGGGAGGCCCTTTATTTTTACTTTTTTTTAAAGGACTCTCCACATTGTTTTCCATAGAGGTTACACCAAAATTACATCCCTACCATTAGTGCACAAGCATTAAAAGGAGTAGATTTTTAAACCCTGGTTTAACATGACAAACCTAAAACATAAAACTATGTACTTCACTCATCTCCTTTTTCTGCTTATTTAAAGAGAAGAAAACTCTTTTCCCTGTTTAATGCCCAAGTTCCTTCCAGTTTCTGATTTTAAAGGGAACCAGTACAAAGTAAGTAATACTATTATGATACCTGAAACAGAGATTATTCTCTCTTTTTCTTTGAAGTGGATAGTGATTTCTAAACATAACTGATGACTGTAACTACCTTTTGTTAAAACCTATGCATGAGCACATGTTTCTAGAAAGATTACTTGGCAATTGAATTTATAAAGGGTGTGTGACAGGGCTGCAGAGTCAGTATGCCTTTCATTCAACTACAAAATATTTATTCAGTAGTAAAAAATTGTCTGTGGTGTAAGGTATTTAAAATGTTGGCAAGGATGAAGAAAGCTTTAGTCTACTAAAGACCATAGTCTACTTAAAACATTTTTCCTAAGGTGGTTCCTTGAATATATTACAAAAAACATTTATATAAAGAGAACTGATAGTCACCAGTCCATGTCTTTGAACTTGAACATCTCTTAGCATGACTTTCTTTGAAGAGGATTTAAAAAATTGACTACCCAAAATTTTGTAAAAATTCAGTGTACTTTGTAAAGGTTATTGCGAGTTACTCTATCAGTGACCTCAGGTGTCCTGAAAGTGTTATTTTTAAATATAACTTTATATTTCCTAATTTATTTTTGTTTGCAAAGAGTAATTCTGTGAGAAGTATGAAGAAGAGCCAAATACTGAAATTTCAAGGATTATTATAAATATCAAAAAGAAAGGAGTGCCTGGAATGATTGAAAGAGTGAGTGAATGAATACACGGATAAACCCACGTCACCTGTCCACTCAAATGTGCTTCTGTGCATGTCATTTTTAATGGTGATAAGGACTATAAAACGGGGAGAATCAGCTGCTGGGATTATGTATCAGGGACTCCTGGGAAGTCATCTTTAAGCTGAGCTTTGAAGGGAAGAACTTGGATGAATGAAACTGGGCAGTGTATGAGGCAATGTATGCATCCAGAAGGGGAGGCAAAAGCAGTGAAAAGTAATAGAAATGAAGACAGGAAGCAGAGGGTGAAGAAGAGAATAACAAGGGTTAAGGTTGCAGCTGTGAGGATGGCAGGACAGCAGGAAGGAGAATCAGCAAGCTAGGGACAGATGGGGACAGCTGTTGACTCCTGAGAAAACTGAAAGTAGTAAACCTTTGTAATCTGGAAAACTTGGTTAACCAGAATGACTCATTCCCCAACCATGCCACAATTCCAGGATTTTACTAGAAAAGCAAACATCCTTAACATATGTTGCTGTTTCTACTTGAACATCTGACAGCGGTTCTAGATGACAGATGAACAGAACACAGCCTGAGTTGGAAGGAGACTCAAGAGTCATTTAATATAGTTTTCAGTTTGCAGCTAAAGACAGAGAATTGATAACTAAGAAGCAGTGCCCATGTGTCGGTTACTACGCTGAGTGTTTTTATTAACTCACTTCATCCTTAGAAAATCCTGTGAGGTGGAAACCATTATGATTCCCATTTCACAGAAGAGGGACTGACTAAGGCACAGAGAGACTACGTGACTTGCCTCTGATCACATATGGCGTCACGGAAACCTTGGACGTCACTGCTCAGTGTCTCTCAAAATCATGTAGCCAGTTAGTGGCAGATCTAAGAATGGAGCCCAGGTCCTTGACTCCCAGTGCCGTGTCCTTCCTTCTTTGTGAGCCACCACTTTACAGGTGCACTCTCAGTTGGATGTAAATCAGACAAATATTAGTATAACCCTGAAGTTATCAGAAGTAGGAAAACAAACTTTTCAATCTCCCCCTCTCTAAGTGGGGGGAAAACCCAGGGTGCTTCTGTCTGTCACTGGGTTGCCCAGAATGTGACCCTCCATCACGGTGTGGCTTTTGAACAGTCGAGTCCTTTGGAGCTGGCAGAGGGCATCTTTGCACGGCCATTCAATTCAGCGCGCACACCAGATGCTGTCCTGCGAGTGTGCAGTGATGGCATCGTGGCTTTGTGTGTGGTTTGATGTAAATGGGCTTCATATGGGGTTGGGGGTGACTGATGCTCCAAACAGGAAAGGCCTGACAGACAAAGCTAAGGAGTAGATGTTAGGGTTATTGAGTAAACCTGCTGTCAGATTTCCAGAGGAGGTTTAATTGGTTAGAAAAATTCATCTCTGCTCCATCATTTCAAAGCAATTTCATGCCTCAGTTCTCCATACTTCTGTCTTCTGAACACTTGTGAGGGCCCCACCTGGGCCTCAGCACCAGCCCGAAGTCTTGTGTGATGAAGTCTCCATGCAAAAAGCTCTCTGGGAGTTATATAGAAAACTGCGTGGTAACATTTGATTTTGCTAGAACATTTAATCATCCTCGGCCTGGGTTAAGTTGAAAAGACTCCAGTGCAGCTTAAAATTGAAAAGTGTGGGGCCTCCCTGGTGGCGCGGTGGGTTGAGCAACGCACTATGAAGCAAACCACAGCCACTGCAGCAAGAGTTCGATCCCTGCTGCCGGCCAGGGAGGGGGCCCACATGGCACAGCAGACCTCTCCTGCTGTGCGCGCTGCTGCCCTCGGCAGTGTACTTCTGTTGATCTGCCTGTTCTGCTCCCCGCTCTGTCTGTGGTGACTCCTCTCACCTCCTGTAGCTCTGGACTGTACCCCAGTTCTTGTGTGCATAAATAAATAAATCTTTAAAAAAAAATTTGAAAAGTGTAACTGAATGAAGTTCATGTCAAGTATTGAAAGACAGAGAGAGAACTAACAAATAGATTAGTAGTGACCTTCACAACCGCCCATAATCTGGAGTCGCTCAGGGGCCCACAGCTGTGGGGAAGATTCTTCACCTTTCTGAGCTGAAGCAGGGAGGAGGTACAGTGGTGTGGAAAAGGAGATGCTAGAGAGCCTTTCCAAGGGGGTGCCTGACACCTCGTGGGTAGCTCAGTCCATTATATAAAGATATCAAACACCATCCGGTCATTTCTGCACGACCTCATTTGGCAGTATAGGGGATTGTATTTTTTCCCCCAGTTTTACTGAGATAAAATTGACATGTCACATTGTGTAAATTTTTAAGTTGTAAAATGGGAAGATTTGATACATATATACTGTGACATGATTAACAACATAAAGTCAGTTAACATCCATTAACCCGCATATTTACACCTTCTGTGTGCATGCGTGTTTTGGGGGGTGGGGTGGGGGTTGGAACATTTTAGTTGTACTCTCTTGGTAACGTTAGAGTATATAATGCAGAATTATGCCGTAGGTGAGCTTCCCCAGAATTTATTTCCCCCTCATAACTGGAAGTTTCGTCCTTTCACTAACATTTCCTCACTTCAACTCCACCCTCTCCCAACCACTGTTCTACTCTCTCCTCCTATGAGTTCAGCTCTTTTAGGGTGCATATATACGTGGGAACAGACAGTATTTGTCTTTCTCTGTGTGAGATCTTCACTCAGCTTAATCCCCTCAAGGTCCATCTGTTGTCACAATGACTAGATTCTGTGGGGACCCCAGTGACAGACTGCCTCAATCTATCCTTACTTCCCAAAGGACATTCCATTGTACGCTACTTTTACAGGATCCTCTGTGAAAAATGGGACTGTGGTCAAGTAGCTTTGAGAAAACCTGTTTACCACACTGTCAACTCTTAGAGGTTCGAATTCTTGTTAAGTGTTCCACGAAGGCCTTCCATTCAAACTGTGCTTGATATTTCAGCCTTTCAAATGTATGTCATTGCAGTCTCAGTCCCTGCATGCACTGTGTTCAGTACGGGGCCTACCAAGAGCCTTCCACGTGACACCGTGAGGTGATGTTCTGCCCTTTGGCCCGGTTTACAAGA
Organism: Galemys pyrenaicus; assembly: GCA_019455555.1. Taxonomy (NCBI): domain Eukaryota; kingdom Metazoa; phylum Chordata; class Mammalia; order Eulipotyphla; family Talpidae; genus Galemys; species Galemys pyrenaicus. Next base: position 2,349,074 of record JAGFMF010011408.1, on the reverse strand, counting down.
CTCTTCATCACCTGACCTTTGCTCATCTGTCCAGACACCTCTGTCATTAAACTCCCACTACTCAGCATTCTTAAGAATGTCCTTCTTCCTCACTTAGCTCTGTTTTTGCACCTTTTCTTTGCCTGAAAAGCCACCCCCCATCATATCAAGTCATCATTGAAGACGCAGCTCCATTGTCTTCTCGTCTATGAAGTGTTCGGATTCTCTACAAGGAAGAGCTAGCAGCCCTTCTTTTCTAGTTCTAATGTTTGTATATATCTTGAATATTATATTCAGCACGTACAAAATTATTGTTGGTAGCCTTTGACCTTTCAAACCAATTGGATTATTTTCTATAATTTTATATTTTAATACCATCCCTGTCTACTGAAGGAAGAGCCAACAGGAAAACAGTCTGATCCTTTGTGGCAAAATGGCATCTGAGAAACCTCTGAGCTAGGTATGTTCTAGAGCACATCTAAATCCTGTGTACTTGCTAATGGTTCAGCCCTGTAGCCTGAGCCTCTCTGTTGCCTCTCCTAGATGGTGCGATGAGGGCTTGATTGTAGATCCAAAATTGATAACACTCTGCCCATGCTCCTCAGAGAACAGCTCCTTTCCCAACTTCAGCTGGTTAGCTCAGGTCTTTCTCCAGTCATCTTGAGGCTGGAGGCCTTGGAGTAGTGACCACTCCCATGAAGCCTACTCTTCAACAAGGAGAGGAAAATATTCATCCTTGAGGGCTTCGCTAAGGGTTTGTGGGCATTCTCTCATTTCACCCTCTCAGCGTCCTCTGTAGATAAGTCCTTTCGCCATGTGACAGATGAGGGTGCAGGGGACCTGGCAAAGTGAAATGACATGGACAATTCTGGTCATACAGCACCAGGCTCTAATCCTTCCAGTGTGCCCCTTGCGTGTTACCTTGGGCAAATCAGTTAGTCTAGATGAACCTCAATGACCTCACTTGAAAACAAGAATAATACTACTGCCTGCTCTGTGGAATGATGCCTGGCATGAGGTAAGTACTCTATAAATGGTAGCTATTATGGACTGAGATGGGAGACATTGTTTTTAGCCAAGATGAAGGGAAACAAAAGGGCAATTTTGTATTAAAGGAGAGTTTGTGTCCAGAAATCGTTTGGGCTATGAAAAGGTCACACTTCTTAGGAGTCAAAAGAGGTGCCCTTCTCTAAATGAATGATGGTCACATTTATCAGGGCAGTTCCATTTTAACGGCAGTGTGTGAGATGGCTGCCAGGCACGAGAGCTCTTGATGGAAGAAGGACTGGTCATGGGAAGGCTGAAAAAGATCAGATAAACTAAAATTCAGTGCATGTGGTTTCTAATGCCTTTCGTGGAAAGTAAGCTACACCCACACTGTAAGAATGGTTTTGTCCAGAGCTGATGGGGGAGGGGATGCAAGTGAATGTGGGTGACTGACTGGTGAACGGAACGCAGAGCAATGGACTTGGAATTATATGACTGAGTTGGAATTGCCACACTGCCACTTGCTAGCTGTGTGACCTGGGGCTCCTCACGACCTCTCTGAGCCTCATCTTCATGTGTAAACTGAAGGTAGTTTAGAACACTTGCCTCATCGGGTCATTGGGAGGAATAAGGGAATGTACCCACATTAAAAGATTTAGCAAGCTCAGGCACATGGTGAAGGCTCAAGAAATCCCAGCCGCTCTCACTATTGTGCAAGCTGGGTGTGGCACAGGGGCCACAGAAGGGACTAGTGTGGTACCTCAGAGAGCTTGCTGGAACTGCCCCAAGGAACATTCCCTAAACTGACTTCTGCAAGTACTGCCTTTGCCTCCATTAATTAAAAGAAGCTTTGCATCCTTTTCTTCCAAGTTTATTATGTGGCTCAGATTTCCGATTGCTTTTTAGAAGACTGTAGAGATTCTGATCCATTTGCAAACTACCCTCTAAGAAGCCGCATCTGACTGTTCCACTGTACTCTTTCGGGCATCTCCCTTGAAATGATTGTAATATTTGTGATTATGTTCTGTGTACCCAGTAAAAATTACGTGTTTACTAATTCTTAGATTAGATGGAGTTTAACTGGTAAGATGCACCCTGAACATTTCATCTACCTTAATGCAACTTCATTTATGAGAGGGTGTTGGTGGTTTTGGAGAAAGGATGCGAAATGTCATTGATGAAGCAAGATGAAGCAAGTTCGAAGGGATAGAGTTTCTTGTTTTTGGAGTGGATTGAACTGCTGCGTAATCACAGCAACTGCCCAGCTATACAAGGCACTTATCACAGCTCAAGCTCCCTTGCATTTTTCCTTTTGGTTTGATGCAGTCCTGCTTTCCCCGCTGGCTCCGTGTTGGGCTCCTTTACTTTACCCTACTCTGCTGGGTTACGCGGCACTGCCTACTTCAACACCCACGGAGCAGTTCTCTTTCCTTTTACAGATAGTAACTATCTTACCACTGTTTTTACAAATGTTTAAGCAATATTCTGTGGCACCTTTTGAAAAAAGTAGTGCTGGTGATCAGCTAAATGTTCTTATAGCTTTTGTGCAAGTGTGAAATGTTCTGAGAACTTGCTCCCAAGTGTCAAGAAGACCCTCGAGAAACAGGCTGCCTCCAACTTCCTTAAGACAACTTTGGGAAAAGGTCTAGGGTTTTAAAGTCAGCTTTGCACACTGCTCCCCAAGTCCTTCCAATTTGGTAAATACATTCGTTGCTCAACCCAGTTGCGATTCCGATTTTTGTAGTTACGATACTAGGTTTAAGTTGAATTTATACATCAGTGGAATTAAATTTTGCATCTTAAATACACCTTGGGTTGTATCCAGTGACCATTGTTCACTCAAAGAACAGTGTTCCATGTGTCTTTCTTATAGAAGCTTTCTTTTGCTATGGTGAGATCGCTGTTAACGTTACACGCACGGTCATAACAGTGACGGACTGGATGCCTAACCTGTGGTCAGGTCACAGCTTTGTTTCCATGAGAAACGTATGTGAGGACAATGACACGGCAGACATGCTTCCGGCGCTGAGTATGTTGGCTCTGCGGGAGGAGCTCATCGGTATCTTTGAGTTGTCCGTGTTTTGCTCAGCATAAACAAGACGTTTTATGCCTTCACAACTGGCGGGGAATGAAGGATTGAGACTTCTGTCCTCCCTCATTCCATCCTAATAGACCATTTTAGACAAGTCCCCTAACTACTTGGTGTCCGCATTTTCTTACAAAGAGCCATCCGTCTTGTGACGGGCTTAAGAAGAAAGGGCACTGAGCATTCGTCTAAAGTGACAGTCTTTAAAAGTGATATTTAAACTCCATTAGATAAAAGTTGGATAAAACTAAAGCCATCGCTGTAGATTAAGTTTTCTTCTCTTCTCAGCCAGATAGATGGTGATAGGCAATCAGCACGCGTTCATCAAGGAATGCATCATCGATGCTCGGCACTGCTAGGCAGCATTCCTGCTCAGAAGCTTCCAGTACAGCCAGCAGACACTTACTGTGACGTGCAGATCGGGTGCTCTTAGCCTTAGCACTCTGGACAGTCTCGTTGTGCTGGGCTGCCTGTGGACATCGTAGGAGGTTTGCTTCACAGGATGTTTAGCAGCTTCCCTGGCCTCAACCCCTGAGATGCCCGTGGCAGCCCACCTTGCAGGTCTGTCTCTCTCTTCTTTGCCTCAGTCTTGAGATCAGAAGATACAGATGCTGCAGATTTGTCTTCCAAAGTAATTGTCTGGTTCCGTGCATTAATATACTTCATTCGGTCTTTCAGATTAACCCCTGGGGCTAAAATCCATATTGTTCAGACAGTTCTTTTTTCAGCAGTGTCTCTTCCCAGAGTTCTCTCTTCAGCTCTATTGTACCTCTTTCAAAAATTTCTCAGTCAGTTGTGCCTATACTCTCTGTCTTCCAATAATGGGGTCACAGATTATTTCAATGAAGTATCCTTTCCATGATCATACCGTTGTAAAACACACCGTGAAGAAAACTTTTCTTTCACAGCTTATTTTTGTCCAAAGGCATAATAGTCACATTGATGAGATTAACAATTTTATAGCATATAGTGTGTTCATATCTTGACATTTTAATAAATTAATGTTGTGTGTACTTTGACACATTAGTCTAGCAGACCATCTGTATGTAAACAGCAACTAAATATGAATATATGAAAGTTTATGGCAGTAACAAATCCCAGGGCTTTTCATTTTAGAAACAAAGACAAATGAAAATCTGTTAGCCCCATATTGTGGCTAATATCACTGGGGCACATGTTAGTTGAGAGGAGAATTCACTGAATTTATTAGCCCAGAGACAATTGAAAAATGACTCCTGTCACAGCTACCCTGCAAGTTAGTAAAACTGAAAAGGTAAAATAAAGAATGGCACAAAAACAATCAAAAGCTCCGTGCATGATGTGGCATCAGTCTGAGCCCAATCAGCTCACCATTCATTCATTCATTCATTCATTCATTCATTCATTCATTCATTCATTCGCAGTAATGTAAACTTACGACACTATAGATTCCAAGATTGTGTTTTCTCACCATCACCAGTAATATTCAGTCACCTGAACTATCCAGTCACCATATAATAATGGAACATCAGTTAAGGTCTGGGTTTTTCAAGCTCACTTTAACTTACAATACAACCCCGTTTTCCTTTGTTATGTCCCATAAGGAAATCGTTTTAGTGATTGCACCTAAAAAGGACATTCCCAGTGTGCCCTTGCATACAGCTGAGGTGAAATATGTTGCCAATCAGTGCCAGTGCTGGGCCTGCTGTTGCACTAGGAAGTGGAGCAAGAGCGGAAGCCACACCACCCCCGCCCTTGAGGAGCTCCCCATTGAGAGGGGCGTTTTGGGGTAGTTGTGCATGGCCCAGACCAAGGCCTGTAAAGGTTGGAATGCTGTGGAAAGTTTCCTGGGAAATGTCAAATATCTGTTAGGTCTTGAAAATAATGTGGAGAGAAAGATATTGACATTTTGAGTGATATGAGAAAAGGATGAATATGGTGCCTGTAGAGAATGGCTTGGCTCAGCTGGAGCAAAGAAGTGGCGCATTTAGAGGAAGAGCAGAAGCTAAGGTTGATGGACAAAACGGATGTCCTTGGTTCTGAGAGGAAGGCCTTAAAAAACGACTCTGTGTTGTTCACTATGGTAACCACTGTAATTCATGGAGCAGAGATGGCCTTTGAAGAAAAAAGCTACTTTGAGGGGAACCCTCCTTTTAAGGAGGAGAAGTCCTACAGAGATATTTAACCCACATTTATTTTTTTCACATATTGGATTAAAGTATAATTGGCTTAAAACCTACATAGGTTTCAGGTATACGGTATTATAACTCAGTATCTGTGTATACTGCCTCATCGGTAGCACTAAAGGACTAGTTTCCACTCACCACCATGTAGTTGATCCCCATTACCCATTTTACCCACTCCACCACCAAGTTTAAGTATGGGGAACTCTGGTGACACCTATAGCTATGACTCATGCTGGTCAGTTCATTGAAGGTTCATAAAACTAACCTCATAGTCACTTGTCCTTGCTTCTATGCCTCATTCTATAGCTGTCCCCAAACAGATAATATATCTGCATGAGCTTGAATTTAGATTCATACCAGTTTTGAGCCTTTGTCTGTAGGAGCTATTTTTCTAGAAGCAGGATGGTTTGCACTCATTACTAAAAATAAATGTATGCGGTAAAGAACAGAAAAGAGCAAATTGCACTGTTTTATAAATGAACACAGAGTCTGGAAACTTCTGCGAACCTCCCAAACCTTCTCCTTGGGATTTCCTCCAATCCTAAAGTGATACCCATCTGTCATGACGTGTAAACCAGAGTCAATTAGATTGCCCCCCTGTGAGGGCACTGACTTGCTTATGCTCATTTCTGTGTGCCCAGCACTAAGAATAGTGTCTGAGACAACCTAGACCTTTACCATTTCCTCCTTGGCATAATGTGCCTTTGAATTAATGAAATTTCACCTATTCATGTAGATGTTACTCGAATAATCATCATTTTCACCTTGTGCATTTCATATTGAGTTTTAAAAATAACAGCTTTATTGAGATGGAATTCACATGATACATAGTTCATCACTGTAAAATCTACAGTTAAGTGTTTTTTAGTACATTCAGAATTGTGGCACCATCACTGCCAGTTTTAGGACATTTTGAACACCCCCAAAAGAAACCCTGTGCCCACCAGGAGGCGCTCCACATTTCCTCCTCCCTTAGCTACGCAGTCAGTAATCTCTCTATGCATTTGCCTATATTCAGTACTTCACAAGACAATATGTGGTCTCCTATATTTGGCATTTTTTTCACTGAGCTAAGTGTCTTCAATATTCACCCATATTGCAGCAGTATTACTTGTTCATTTCTTTTTATAGTTGACTAATACCCCATTGTATGGCTACACCCCATTTTGTTTATCCATTTATCTCCTGATGAACATTTCAGTGGTTTCCACTTCTTTGGCCATTATGAATAGTGCTGCTGGGACAGGTCATGTACAGGTTTTTGGGTGGAGCTGTGTCTTCATTTCTCTTAAGTATATGCCTAGGAGTGGAATTGCTGGGTCAGATGGTGATTTTGTATTTAACTTTTTGAGGAATTATCACACTGTTTTCCAAAGTGCCTGTGCCAATAGCAGTGCTGAAGGGCTCCAATTTCTCTACATTTTCCCCAATTCTTATTATTGCCTGTCTTTTGATTATAGCCATCCTACTGAGTTAATGTTAATGTTTAAATTATAAATGTATGGCATTAATATACTTAGGGAATACAAGTGTGAAAGGCTTAAACTGTTAATTCTTTCATCAGAAATGCCCCTGTCAGTACAACGTTTTCCTTCCTGCATTTTTAATTTCAAGTAGTGGTGTTTATTTTCTCATTGTGCAAATGAAAAAAAGAAATATGTTATGCCAGATTTTAGGACTTCTGATTCAGTGTAGTGGTCATGAGAAAACACATACTGGGCCCTGAGATTGCATGGAAAATTCTAGAAACATGTCATTTGACAATGTCTGCAGAAACTGCTGCTGTGCCAATATGCTACATTTGAAACCACATCTTGTGTGCTCAACTTTTACACAGATCTTGAGAAAATGAAATTGAATTTTATGCCTCTTTAATTTGATTTGAGACCATGACCGTGCCATTTCTTTATAATAATTACAAGAATGTATCCAATATATGACTTTCATCTTATAGTAATTACAAGCATTTACCATTTATAAAGCACATAGTTTAGGACACCATAAGTCACATTTCATGCTAATCGTTTCTCTGAAAATAAAGGGTTCTGTTGTACAAATCCAAGAACGATGCTATGGGGAAAGAAAATCAATTGATACATCGCATCAAAGAGGAGATCAAAATGAAGTTGTCATATATATGCCAAAGGCTCTTATAAATTATAAATGGTGAGCTCACCCCAAACTTTATTTTTAGGCAAATAAAAGATCTTGAAGTCTCATTGTAAAAGCTACTTCAAAGATGATCTGGTGACAGAATTTCCCCCCAAGGCTTTAACAGTCTCACACGCCAAGGGATTCCAGCAAAAGTGATTCTGCGGGGCCCAAGCCCAAGTTGGTACTTAAGAGCTGATCCTTCACTGATGGACAAGAAGCCCATTTTCTGTGACTGTTTCCTCTTTCCTTCTTTGAGGACTGACTGAAGAATTAAAAGTAGTCTTCCTTTCTAAAGTTATACGCAGAACAAAGAGCAGGGGTTTTAACAGCTGCATCTTATCATTCTATGGAAAAAACTTCTGATCTGAAAGATACCCCAGGTCCTCTAGATGGTTTTTAGATTTCTCACTTCCTTTTGTGCTAACAGGTTTGACTATTCCCTCTTCTTTCTAAGTAATTTCTCTTTAGGAAGTCCCCCTAAGATATTGAAAGTAATAGATGAGAAAATAAATTTAAAAGCCCAAAAAATAAATGTGAAAGCCTATTCATTCATTCTTTATTTCACTCAACTCTTATTTATGACCACCTACTGTATGCCATGCCCTGATTTTCTTTATAAGAATCACATTTATAACTGTTGGTATAATACCTGCATCTCCTAGACCTTGTACTTCCAGACCATCTTATTTATCAAATATTACATTGTGAACATTTGCCACTCATTAAATATTCTTTGAAAATAATATTTTAATGTCTGCATAATATGTCTGTCATAATTTACTATTGGTCATGTAAGTTATATTTTTTGCTATTATAGAATTAGCACAGTTTTGAATATCATGTCCAAATGTATATATATTTTCTTTTTCTTTTTTTAAATCTGGAATAGTCAGTCATTCTTTTTTCTTTTTTAAGATTTATTTATTCATATAAGAACTGGGGTACAGGCCAGAAGTGCAGGGGGTGAGAGGATCCACCAGAGACAGAGTGGGGAGCAGAGGGCAAGGCAGGAGAGGTCTGCCGCACCATGTGGGTCACCTCTCTGGCCAGCGGCAGGGATCGAACTCATGCTATAGTGGCCGCATTTTGCTTCACAGTGCGTTTCTTAACCCACTGCGCCATCAGGGGAGGGCCCTACATTTTCTTGATTTCTATTTTATTAGTCAAACCGCTCTCAGGAAAGCCAGTAAATGCCTATCAGCAGTGTATGAGTGTTTCTCAAATGCAGTAAAAGGGATTAGAAAATTGCAGCCTCAAGGAAGCGACTTACTAGTTTAGTTTCATTAGGAGAAAAGAGCAACACTTCGGCGGGCTTTCAGTTTACTAGCATTGTGATTCCAGTCCTAGAATAAACATTGGTGCAAGTTGTTTATTTATATACATTTATGAATTATCTTTTTTAAAAAAGATTTATTATTTACACATACAAGAACTGGGGTACAGGCCAGAGGTGTGGGGGGTGAGGATTCACCAGAGACAGCGTGGGGAGCAGAACAGGCAGATTAGCTGAGATACACTGCTGAGGGGAGCAGCAGGCGAGGCAGAAGAGGTCTGCTGCACCATGTGGGCCACCCCCCCTGGCTGGGGTTCGAACTCATGCTGCAGTGGCTTTGGATGCTTTATAGCAGTGCTTAACCCCTTGCGCTGCCAGGCAGGCCCCAATTTATGAATTATCTTTACAAGGGTAAGAGTGAGCTGGAGAAATGGTGTTCACATAAGTCAGAGCAGCAATGTGAATATATAGCGATTCTCTATGTCAGTGCCAGTTGGGTTCAGTGAATGCTACATAGATAGCTAAACACAGTTCTTGCTCACATAAAGGTTAAAGTCTAGTAGCAGGGAAGAGTGTGGGGCATCAGAATCTGAACAACCTGTGTTCAAGTTCTGATTTTGCTTCTTATATTAAATGTGACCTTGGGAAGTTACATCATGTTGCTGATCCTCAGTTTCCTAATCTGCAAAACAGGGTTAATGGAGTGTTGTAAGAAGGAAAAGAGGGTGCACCCTGGTGGCACAGGGATTAAAATCTAAGTGCTATCAAAATATCGCCAGCCACTGTAGCACGAGTTTGATCCCGGCCAGGGAGCAGACCCACATGGCACAGCAGACCTCTCCTGTCTCGCCTGCTGCTCCCCTCAGTAGTGTATTTCAGTCTATCCACCTATTCTGCTCCTCATTATGCTTCTGGTGAAGCCTCTCACTTCCCCACAGCTCTGGCCTACACCCCAGTTCTTGTAAGCATAAATAAATAAAAAAGTAAATCTTTGAAGGAAAAGAGATGAGTGTGTTAAGTGCTTAGCAAAATGCCTGGCACATGGCACAGTAGCCCTCAGGAAATGACAGCTACCATTGCTTTGGTAATGGATTGTCCTATCTTGCAAGGATTTCGTGAGGATTAAATGAAATAATAAATGCAAACCAGAATTACATCAGCACCCAGTGAAGCTATGAGAATGATAACACTGACACACTTTGGGAAAACAAGGACATCTGCCATAAGCAAGTTGAACCATTCACAAAAGAGCAACAGAGGGGAGGTGTACCTTGTCACAGGGCGGTGAGTGTAGTGGCACGTGTTGCTAAGGACAGTGTTGGCTGCCCACGTTCCACGACACCAAAGCAGGAAGATCATCGTTTCTCAGCCTTTGGGCTAAGGTCAAGTGTGCTTCTACGTTCTTGTCGGCTGAATGTCCGATGCATCCTCTGTCTGAGGTCAATGCACTGAATGTACTTTTGGAGCAGGGGAGATGGATTGGGAGCTTGCTCCGTCCACTCCATGCATCGCCCTGGCACTGCAGTACCCAGGAATGGTGCACCCGTGGGGGACCAACAACAAAACAACCCCCCAAACAGGAAGATCCGCTGCTGAGAGCCACTGCAGGTGGGGACAGCTCGTTTGTCTTCACCTCTGCTCTTTCTAGCCCTCTCATCAGGGCACCTGGAGTGCCTCTTGTCTCCGTGGAATGGTGGGGCTGTGCTTATTACAGGCCTGGCATCGCCTGCCCAGCCCCAAACATTTTAGGATTGGTGGTATTTGTCTCTTGTGCCATCATTAAAGAATGAGTATTATAGTTTGAAATTAGACAGGGCATTCAAGAGCTCTAAGTGTCTAGTAAAAGAAATCTGCGGATGGGAAATCTGCAGTGGATGTATCTGAAATGCAATTGATGAACACACTTTACCACGAGACACTTTCCTGTTTAAAGAGTGGAAGGTGCTCTATTTCTGCGATGTGTGTTGACTTCTCTCCTCCTGAAACCCAAGCAGTCAGTGCTCCCGGGTTTCAAAAGAATGAGGACAAATGGACTGTTCTTCCAAAGTACTAATGCCGCAGGCCTTAGTGAAATAAAACCTTTGCTGAATGGCAAATATTGTCTTCCCGCTTTCAAAAGTTACTTGTTTACCTGTTGCTCATAAAGCACAGGATAATTTGTGATTGGGAAAGGCATTCTTTGTCTGATGGGTTTCATTTCAGCATAGACTTCCCTGAAGATTGCAAAGCTATTCTATTGCCAGACATTTATAGCGCTCACCCTGAGGAAGAATTCTTGTCTGGTAATACCTTCCTGCCTGTCAATTTCACCTCAGCGCTTCAACCTTTGGAACTGATTTAATCAATGGATCGGCACATTCTTCAAAGGGGAAATGCTATTACAGAAAAGCTTTCACAAGGGTTGATGATTCACACAGACACTATTCAGGACTTTTAATCATATCACATAAAAGAAGCAAATTTGAATGTTGCTTATGCCTAGAGTTTTGATGAAAAGTAAAATATTAAAGAGGGCTTCGGAGACGTCCATGGCTTGAATTTATGTGTACCGAGAAAGAAAACTTAGGATGTCCTAGAATAAAGATCCACAAAAATCAAAATCACAGCCATGGATCCGCTTAATGAAAGTGACAGAAACGAGAGGCTGGACGTGACAGGGAAGCGAAGCACTGCGTGTTTCTCTGGGTGGTCAGGGAGACCCCGTGGAAGAAGTCCCAACACCGGGGACAGAGTCCTGGCTGGACAGAGCTCAGTTGTGAATGCTTCATCTGTCACATGCAGTTAGTGACACTTAACTAAGACCCTGACGTTTGTGAGGATTGGGATAGTCAGGGTATTTTCTCTTTTCATTTTCTTCATACAATTTACCAATATATGTTCTTTACCTTTTAAAAAAGTCCCTGGGTCCTCAAACTGGAAGTAGAGTGCGTGGGTTCGGGGCAGGGCCGACTCCCCCTGAGGGTTTACCCAGTGGAGCCCAGCAAAGGCTTGCTGTCTGGGCTTGTTCCCGAGGCATGCAGCCTTTTGCAAAAAGCAGGTGTTCCCCCTGGCTGGGGCTGCTCACTGAGCTGGAAACCCCACCGCGTCATAGCTGAGAACAGGGCTTCGAGTTTGGCTGGCAGTGTTTTTGAATCCCCAGCTCTCCTGCTTACACAACTGTACAGTATTCTTGGGTAAGTTGCTCAGCTTCTCTAGTTCAGTTTCATCATTTCAAAAATGAGAATGAAAAGGGGAGCAGGGAGGCTTGGACGAGATTTAGGAGGCAAAGAACAGGGCACCACTTGGCACGGGGCTCTTGAAAGGGCAGTTGGGAGTAGCAGTTCCGGCAGCAGCGGCGCATTGCCTCCAGAGGGTGCCAGCCGACAGCGGTTAAAAAAAGACTTATTTTTATTTATTTATGCATGCAAGAACTGGGGTACAGGTTCTCTGAGGGACACTGCCTGCCTAGTCCCTGGCCTTTTCTGCCTGCCTAGAACCTTCTGACCTCACACGACTCCACACCAAGCCTTGTAATCCGGTCGTTGAGCTCAGACAGATTTGAGTACCAGTCCTGGCTCTGTCATTTTCCAGCTGTGTGACCCTGGGCAGCTTCCTTAACTTCTCAGAGCCTCATTGTGCTCAGCCATAAATGTGGTAAAACAATTATTTACTGCATTATGTTGTTGGACGAATGCAAAGTGATCATCTATGTGAAGTCACGGAAACATGACAGGTTCTTCTGAGTGATAGGTGTAGGACTTCATTACACGCAGCATTTAGAATTGAGCGTGTTTCATGGCGTTAAATTATGTGAGAACTGGCGACAAGCACACGCCAACCACGTCACCACAGACTGTTCACTGGCTTAGACATGCTCCCTTTGGAGTGAAGATGGAGAGGCAGTTTCTTGTAGCCCAGGACGGTCTATGTATTCATGATAGAAAAGACTAGATCCTCGTGCACTCGAAGTGTGTCCGGTGACCAGAGGCAGCAAGTGAGACCTAGTGAGGAATGCAGAGACAAAAGTCCAACCCCAGTCCCAGACACTCTGGTGAGGCCCCTGGGTGATTGCTCCCTAGTCCTATCGGTGGCTGCAATGCTGTTGACCGCTCCTTTCTCTATGTCAGTGTTATTTGATTGTTAGAATGTTCCAGTTTCCTCAGGATGCGTGTAATGTGTACTGTCATTTCTCAGGAGGGGAGGGAGCCCTGGAGAAGCTGAGTGTTTTGCTTTAGATCAGTGACCTGCTTAGTGACAGGATCTCAGACACTGAAACCTCAGAATCTGCCTCCTGACACTGTCGCCCACTCATTCTCTTTGTGCCCCAGTCTGCCTTCTTTTCTGGCATCTGCCTTCCATTTATTACTGTTTTCCCTCTCAAGCCCCAAATGGCTAACTTTTACCGCTTCCTTTCTTAGATGTGATAGCAGCCGTATCAGGGGAAAATCTAAGTGACTGAGTGAGTGAATGATGAAAAAGTTTACTTACCAATAGTATTGGCTGCTGTTGATGTGTCCTGTATGAATATTCCAGCTTCCCTGTTACAAATGGCTCCTCCTAATTCTTCCGCCAGATGATTCCACCTTATGCACTGGTTTAAAAGCCTTCAGTTGTATTAGTTTCATTGATGGGGGGAGGGGGGAGAGGAGAGTCTAGTTTAAAATACAGATTGCTGGGTTCCCTGTACAGAGATTGTGATTCTGGGGTCTGGGCTGTGTCTCTGGGTCTGTGCTTTGTAACAAGCTTCCAAATGATTCTAAGGTACGCAAACCACACTTGTAAGAAACTGCTTGGCTTTGCAGTTAGGCTGCCTGGTTTCAAATTCAGGCTGCGCCACTGAATAGCTGGAAGTTTTTCGACATTAGTTTCCTGGACTTGGAAAGGGGAATAGCAATACCTGCCAGTCAGCACGAGCTTCTTCTGATGATTCCATGCTTCAAACCCCCGGCACAGAGTGAACACGCAGTGAGCACTCACGAACGGTTTAAATCTAAGATGTGGTCTTCTGTTTCTTAAATGACTGGTATTTAAGGGAGCTTGTCTCTGTGTTAACATGCATGTATTTTCAAATAAGTCAATTCAACCTTTACAGTTTAATAATAACACTCTTTTCCTTATGGCCAGCCCGATCTTCCTCCCCACTAGAATAATTCTTCCTTTTATAGCTCTCCCACTTGTGCCTCCCATAGAAGGTATTTTGTTCTGCAACATATTTTAGTAAGAAGTTTCATCTCTCTCTCCCCAGCCAACAAGCTCCTTTAGGACAGGGGGGCTCTTGTGGCGTCCACGGCCCCACTCTTACTCATCGCCGCAGCCACAGAGGCAAGCACTGTGCGGTACTCGAGGACACATCTGCTGTGTTGACCCCAAGTGCTTGAAGCGAGGGAAGCCTCGACTGAAATAGACCAGACCTGTTTCCACTCCACGTCTCAGCAAGTGAGAGGGGACAGAGTGAAATTAGATGCTGAGTCTTCTGTGGCTTGTTTCTTCTGCACTAGGATTAGGAGGAAATAGCCACAAGAAGTGGAATTAGGAAGACCACCATGAAAACTACCCTATTACTATCCTATTACTATTGTTGTTTTATAAAACCCTAAACAGATGAAAGATGTTTCCTGACACTGTAACTTTGGGTCTTATAGGAAGAAGAAGCCCAACCCTGTGAATGGGTGTTCATTATTTTAGTGGACACCTTTGTCTTGGGGAGCAGGGATTTCTGCTTGGGCATTCAACAGACAGATAAGAGGGTGTTTTCCTTCAGGATGTGAAACAGAATTCTGGTTGATTTTCTACCTTTCAATGGGCTGCTGGAGCGTTTCTGGACAACCTATACCTCCAGCTCCTACACGGCACAGAATAGCGCCCTGGGGGATGCATTGCAAATGGCACATCCTGAACTCTTGGGCTGCCAGTGCCAAAGGCATTTTAGTAATCATGCAGAATCCGAAGCAGTGTGTACGCACCATTGTTCTTCCACAGTTTCTTCATGTATGTCAGCGATGGTTTCTGTGCCTTGAAGTGCGAGTTTCCTGCATTATGTCTCATTCCAAAATGACTAGTATTTCTTGGGTTCAAACTCCAGCTCTGCCACTCACTGACTGTGTGACCTTGGGCATGTCTCTTGCCCATTTGTGGCCTCAGTGCCTCTTAAAAAAAAAGCAAACTAGGTTGGAAGAACTTTAGGTCCTTTTTAGCTCGGAAAGAAAGAGATTCTTCCCCCAAAATAGAATTGTTCTGTTCCTTTGTTGGGAAATCCATTCTTTCCTAATTTTGAAAGGCTGGCAGTATAGTGCGCCAGGTAACCATTCTAGAAGAAGAGTCCAACAGAGTCTATAAGGAGGCAGGGAGTAGGGATATATTCTGAGGAATGTTTCTTCTATTAAGTCTATTTTGGTATTCTAAACGACATTTGTTCTTACACGGCTCACCTTCTACACCATCATACTGTCTGGCAGGGCACACACTGATTAAGACCTATTCCAAGCAAGCACATTCTACTGATTGAAATCTAAATGTATTGATTGCTTAATCTCCATCAGGAGAGATTGCTTTCTATTTGCTGATGAATGACAACTCTCCCCAGCACTTCTGGCAACTGGACTGGGGTGACCGAGACAGCTCCAAGTCTTGTGGGCTGAGCCATCAGCTGTGACAGTCAGCTGCAAGTCCTTCGTCACTCTGCCATGGCCCCACCACAGCCCAAGTGAGCAAAATTCTATGTGTCACGGCAGCAGGATGATATCTAAACTAATAGCTTAGTGGCAAGACCCTTTAAACATGGCGGGCCATGGGAAAGCTTCTGTATAGGCTGAGACTGGAGAGATTTGACAGCAGAGCACAGCTCCTTGCAGGGAGGACATCTGGGTTCTGAACTGTGTGCTGCTTTTCCACACCCCAGGGTGATAGCGAGAAAGCCTCAGAAGGATTAAAACCCAAGTATTTATGAGCTAAATTTAATGTTTCCTTCTCTCCAGGAATGCCCAGTGAGAATACTACTTGCATTTGCACAGAATGCTTGCATTTCACAAAGTACTTCCACAGGCATTAGCTCATTCCATTCTTAAAAATTTAATCATGGGAAACAGTTAAGCCTTTGCTTTTTCCATAAATGAAGACTCATGTATCTTTAAACTCTGACCCTTGGCCCAGCCACCTATGGTTTGAATGCACGCTTTCTATGTAGGGTTCCTTCTAGTCTTTTGAGCTGTTCAGTTTAGCCAAAAGTGGAGCTAATGTCTGCAGGCCAATAAATCATATCAGCTCACATTTATTGAGCTCCTACTATTGTCAGGGAAGTTTATGTATTTCTCATTTAATTTTCACAACAGTCTAATGAGGACAATATTATTCTTGTAATCCTCACTTTACAGAGGGGAAAAATGAAGCTCAGAGAGGTTGAGAAAGGTGTCCAACTTATGTGACAGTAGGTGGCAGAGCTAACACTCAAATCCAGTCAGTCATGTTCTTAACCGTGATGCCTTGCTGCTGGCAATGCTCTGCCCCTGCCCTTTCCAGAAAGGTTAAGAAGAGAAAGAGGATTGTGTTTTTATCTCCTGGACTGTGTTAGTATCAGGGCCCCAAAGGGAAATGCTCTTTGAGGGCAACTTCCCAGGAGGAATGACTGGGAGCTGCCATCATGCCAGGGTAGACCACTCTGTCCACAGGCCCTTTCCTGAGTCCTTCCTGACTTGGTTGCTCTGGCCCCTCCCTCTGCCCTAGCCAGTCCTTATTATTTGACGCCTCAGCAACAAGCACCTCTCTCCCTTCTAGAGGAGATATTCGTGTAGTGTTGGCTTATTATAGTGAAATGTTTCAGATTTGGTATTACTGATTCCTCAATTCTAAAAAGGACATGAGGGAATTCCAAATAAAAAAAGGCTTTTAAACAACTTGAACTTCACAAAAAGATCAGCAGCCTGGCAGAAGGAAGCCAAGGGAGGAGAGGTGAAAGCCGTTTCTGTCAGGAACTTGCAATGGAAATCTTTTCAGATTTTTCGTAAGCGCTTTGAGCTCGGGGACTGCCGCCGAGAACACGGCTGGCAAGCCAAGGCCCCTGTCCTCAAGGAGTATCACATCTAATAGCAAAGAAATGACTAGAATGCCGTGAATTATCTGATAAGCGGAGTGACAGAAAAGACAAGTTCCTTTCAAATGGTACATAATAATGACAAATTATTAGGAATACTAATTTCAAATTATTCTATCAGTAATAGTTGATATTCCTTGAGCGCTCGCCATGTGCCAGCCACAGTGCTAAGCACTTGACTTGTATTGTCCCATTTCATCCTCCCCAATAGCCCCATTGTCCCACTACCCCCTATTGTACAGATGAAGAAATGAAGGGGCGAGGAATTACCGGGTGAACTCACACGTACTATAAGGAGTGACCACCATGGAGTTTTTGCTAAGCATCCAGGCCCGCCTTTCCTGAGGTCGGCACACACACTGCTCTGCCATTTTTGTCTTCTGTGTCATTCTGCTGGAAGTGGCCATGAATATACTGTCTCCAAGGGCAGTGACTGTAGCCATTGTACTTCGTATTGACATTCGGGACCTAACAGTTCAGAAGACGCAATAACTCTCCTTACATGGACCAATTACAGAAACATTGCCTTTGTAAAGCAGCAGCAGGAGCCAGAACAGGCGCTTCATTATCTGCCTCTGCCCACAGGGAAGTGGAGATGCCGGGGAGAGGATGATTGGCCTGGGAAATGGCAGGGTTTGGGAGCCACACTTTCAGGGTCACAGAACTCCATGCCCATTTCCAGAATTGGCTCCCCAGGATACCCTGGTACTGGCTCACTGCCCCCCCCCCCCACTGGGGTGGGCTCCTGGGGGTTTCTCTTCAGTGGGATTCCATTGGCAGCTGCTCCCCTCCCCCAAGGCCTCTTGACTTCAAGGGCCCGTTTCCCAGGGCCCTTTTCAGTCCCTGAGAACCACAGGTTCTCACTCTGGAAGTTTGCAGAGCTAGTCCCGACCCAAGGAGAGCAGAGGGACTTCCTCTGTGGAGTACTTTGTTCTAGTGAATTGTGCCCAGACACATAAAGGATAATTTTGCTTCTTTTCCTATATCTTTCTGAAAGTTTCTAACATCCATTAGCCAATGACTTGGCAGGCTTCTCATCTCCAGAGCAGAGGCAAAATTCATTATATATATATATATATATTTTTTTTTTTTGCTCGTCTAAGAGGGAATATTCGTTGATACAAAGTGATTTCCCCCCATAACTTATCCCAAGAAACAATGCTGTCTGATTAAGCTGAATTGAATCCCATCACCCCATATGGAGTAATTGTTAAGTCTGGTGTGCTAACAATGTTTTATTTATATTGATCACATATGGAAAGTTTTGTCAAAAAGGCCTGGGCCTCAAATCCCCTTCTCTCTCAGACAAAGTGCACTTACAAGTGAGGGATGCCCAGGTTTCAAGAGTGAACGAGTTTGTGTGTTGAAAGCAGAGTGGGAAGGTGGGTATACGACAACCTTGTTGCCGTCCAGTTCTCGTTCATTTTCTCTCTCTCCTGTACACACACATTCACACACACACACACCTCACTAGAGCTTTTTCTTCACACAGGCTTTTTCCTCACTAGAGCTTTAGAACTTTTCTTCACTTTGACTAGATCTTCTAGTACCTTCCTGGCAGCACTCCACAGTACTGCTTCTGGTTGCCAGAGCTATTGTCTTCCTAACTCTGCCTTTTGTGGTTTGTACCATTTAAAGTTAACGCTCACTCAACACCTCTGTTTTCATGTAAAGAAGTGGAACCATTCTTACACGCTTCCTCCCGTAGGCAAACAGACTGGGCATATACTTGCTCAGGGGTTGTCCACTGTGAAGGGCACTCACCCTAGAGTGGGAGCCAACCCTTGACTTACTAGCTGTGTGACCTGAAGCAACCATTTCATTTCTCTGAGTCTCATTTTTTTCAGTGAATCATAATTTGAACTTACCTCACAAGGTCATTGTGTGAAGATTGTGTGAAATAAGGCAAGGCATTCACTCAGCCCAGCCCAGAGTGAGCAACATGTGCTGTTACCACCACGCATCGTGAGCTTAACTGGATTTGGCGCTGAGAACGCCATGTCTTTATAGCTGTTTCTTTGCTGCTTAGGACTCAGAAAAAACTTCTCTATCAGCAAATGCTTTTTTGTTTTGGTTTCTATCAAGGTAAAATTCACATCACATAAAATTCACCAGTGTAAATTGTACTATTCAGTAGTATCTAGTAGAGTCACAGTGCTGTGTAATCATCATTATTGTGTTGTTCAAAGCAATTGTATCACCGAAAGGGGAACCCAGTACCCATTAACTAACTGATCTTTCCCCCTACTCTGCACCCCTCCAGCTAAAGTATTGACTTTTAACCCTTTCTTTCAGATGATAAGACATTCCAGAAACTGGAAGAGATTAGGAAGGTGAATTCTAGATAGTGACAGTTTTCTACAAATTGATCAGAAAGGCACTCCCGGTTAGAAGAAGTATACTCTCATACCATGAGGCTAACTCAGAAAGAGCAAAACAGTTGATTTACACTCTGAGTGAGGCCAATATAGAAATCACCCCTTGCATGCTTGTCTCTCATACTTCACGTTACATTCTTTGTCTGGTGACTGCAAGAGAAAAGAGACTGGAAGCTTTGAGTGAAGGGAGGGAGAGACTTTCTAAACCTCCTGTAAACAAATTATGGGAAAGCCCAGGAAGAAGGTCAGCAGGTCAGCCTCTTTGCATTTACTTTCCATCCTGCTGCATTCCAAGAAAGGAATTTTAGTCTTGGGAGGTATGTTCCAGATAACCCTCAGGGAAAATTCGACCCTTTGAAGTCACTGATTGTTTCTGCAGCTGTCTATGTCTTCACACCACCCAGGTTGGAGAGACCGAGCTCTTCTGCACTCAGGTGCACCCTGGGAACCACTTCTTTGGGTGGGAAATTTATAGGTTTCCCATGGGCGCCTGGATGAGGAGGGGATGGCGCTGATGAGTCAACCGCAAATGATAAAGGGGGAACTCCAGCTGACGGAGGACTCCAGAAGCGGCAAGTAGGACATTTAAGAGGGTCCAGTGCTGAAAAGACTCTCGGATTTGGCAAAAGCAAAGGCCTTGTACGTTGGCCACTTTGTCTGGCAGGGATATGGCTTCTTCTGCCCTTTCTTGTGAGCCAAAGTGGGGGCCCTTCCTCAGCAGCCCCCTGTGGCATAGTTTTTGCTTTTTGTGGCTTGTCATCTGGTCTCTTTGGTTTCCGTATCTTTATAAAAAATACCACTTTCTCCCAGGTTTATTGAGAGATAATTGACATATAACATGGTGTAATTTGAAGGTATACAATATAATAATTCATGTATATATTACAAAACGATCAACACAGTAAGTTAACATTCAGCATCCCACATAGTGACCTTTTTGCCCTTGTGATGAGAGATTTAAGAACTATTCTCCTAGCAACTTACAAATACACAATGCTGCAGTGTTCACTAGGGTCATCCTATTGTTCATCACATTCCAGAAGGTACTTCAAGCTACAAGTTTGCATCTTTTGACCCCTTCTCCCACCTCTGGCAACCACAAATCTGATCTCTGTTTCTAGGAATTGGTTTTTATTTTATTTTTAGATCTTATACATCAGTGAGACCCTAAATTTCTCTTTCTCTCTCTGATTTCTTTCACTTAACATGATGCCCCTAAGTCAATCTATCCATATTCTTGCAATGAGCAGGCTCTTTTTCTTGTGACTGAGTACTATTCAATCGCGAACATGTATCATATTTTCTTTATCCATTCATCTGTTGATGGACCCTTATGTCATTTTATAAGAAAAGCCACTTTCTAGGAAACCATGTTCCCACCTTCTGTAAATTTGTCATAATTTTTAAGACCAGAGAAGAGTAAGAAAGACTAACTTCATTAGCCTCCTTGCGTTGATGGGTGGTGAACAGGGTTTCTCATATTAGCTCTAGAAATAAATACATAAGGGGAGGGGTCTGTGACTTAAATGCACTTCTTCTGCTCTGTTGGGTCTCACATCCTTTCGCTTGTATCAAAATCACCCAGGGTGCCTGTTCAAAATCACATTTCTGGGCCTCGGAGCCCCAGAATCAGAATCGTGGTGGAAGCAGAGAAATAACTCTTGAGCAGGCACCTCCAAGTGGTTCTAGAACGATGTAGTTGCTGTTTGAACTAGACTTGGAGAGCCACTGTGCTCAAGAATCATACGGACGGAGGAGCCAGAATAATCACTCACAAAAATTGTATCAGGAAGTTAACCGAACAGGAGTAACCCTGAAGTAGGGCTTCGTACTCATTTCTGTTTATGCACATTTCCTCCTTGGCTAAGAGGGTTTTAAATAAGCGGCCATTATTTTTGATTGAAAATGCATTAAGCGAAATTGTAGGACTAGATTTAACAGTTTTCATTTTGACTTCATCCATGAGATTAAATTTGAAAAGTGAGAACCCATCTTTGGATTTTAATAAATAGGAATTTCTGAGGGTTTTATGCTCAAGGGTATTTTGTCTTCTCAATGTTTGTTCATTTTGGGAAGAATGAATTTTGCCTCCTATTCACAGGGTAGGAGATTTAGTGGCTCCCACTGAATTAGTCCTTTCTGTTCCTGGAGGAAAGAGCTTAATAAAAATCAGACTGCATTCTGGAAATTGAATGATTTTTTATGTTGCTGCAGTTAGATGGGTTTCTGTAAATGAGCCCAAAACATACTGGCTAAATGTCTCTTAAAAGGCATAAATATTTCAAACAAAGGGGAAAGGTTCTGAAGAGCCCAAGTCTTATTTTGGCTCCTGGCATGTGTTTGTGTCAAAAAGACTTTTAGAAGTAGCTTAATAACATTGCAGCATTTCCTAAATCACCCTTCCTAAAAATGAATCTTGAGCTAACTTTTTGCTTATGGAGGGCAGGAAGGGAAGGGAGACCAACTGATACAGATGCATACCCCCCACAAAGGGCCAGGGCCCACTTGGGGTTCCCTCCCCTCTCTCCCAGTTTTGTATCTTGGACATCCCCACCCCATTGTGCAGCCTCACATGTGCACACACAACACAGCATCTTCCCGAGTGCCACATGCTCCAGCTTTGCACCATGGCCGAGACTGGTCCAGAGAGAAGTTTCCAGATGCCATTTAGTGAGCCTCCCAGCCTCCCTTGGTGCTAGAAATCAAAAGCTTATCCAGTGACTGCATGCTTGAGGCTGATTTCTGAAACCCTCTGGCAACTCTCTACGAGGCTCTTCTCTGCTGGCTGCTTCTCAGGTACTGGCTTGCTGCTGTGGGAAGTTCTTTTGCTAGTGACAGATTTGAGGTGAGTTAAAACGGCTTCCTCCCTTAGCTTCAGCTTCCTGTTCCTAAGGGTGAGTTACACAATTTTAATCCTCAATAGCCCCAGCAGTTAGGGCTTCCCAGGGGACCCACTTTGTGAAGTGTTTTCCTTTTGGATATTCTCAGGGCTTCTAATGAACTGCCTGCTTTGTCTGGAGTGGACAGTGCCTGATCGCATCTCTGTGTCCCTACAGCCCCTTTTGCCCCAGGGGTTTGAAGAGTTTTCTGAGATCACGCTTGAGAGCCTTGGACCCAATGGCATTTTCCTTGTTATGGATGAAAAGCCCTTTCCTGCTCTCCCCTGGAGCCGTGCTATTTCTGCTCTGGGGTACACTGTGTGTTTAGTGAAGTGTTTCTTTGGCTCAGAAAAAAAGCGTACACACATTTACACACATGCATGCACAAGTAGGGATGCGGCAGGAAGAGTGCGAGAGACGGAGCAATGGGGCAGGGGAGAAAGAGCACGAGAGAGCAAGAAAGCAGTGGAGATCACAATTATGCAAGAGAAAAAAACAGCAAGAGCGTGTATGAGAGGGAGAAAAAGAGCGTAAGGGGAAGAGAAAAGGCTACAAGGGCATACCCAGGTGTTGGCGCAGCAGAGAGAGGAGTCCTTGTAGAGCGTAGAAGAGGGAGCGGGAGCGATAAAGGCAAGACACTTGGAGGGGTACAAACGGAGGGGGGAGGGAGCGGAGCACTTGGGCAAACCAGTAGCATGTGGGTGATTCAGAGAAAGTCTCAAGGGAACAGCCGTACCTCCCAACTTGTTAAGTGAGTGAGAGAGGACAAGAAGATGCTCGGAGGAGCACAGACTTAGTCCAGCTGTCCTGTACCCAGAATGGAACTCGGGGTCCTCTGGACAGACATGCTCAGGATCAGTATTGTACAATCCCATTAAAGGCCCAGATCCCAGTTGAAGCCATCGATACACAGCCCCTCCATTAATATTATCTGAAATTATGAAATAAATGCCATTACTAAACACAAAGGAAAGCAGGATGATTTTAGAATATACTTTCATCACACCATCTTCCCACCTGCAGACCCAGTGTGGGTGGATTAACTGTGGTTCCCAGACATCACTATTGGTGTCACACTGGATCGTTGTCATGGAGTCCTCGTTACAATATCAGGTTCCTGAGGCATGTCCCAAAAAGTTTGTAACACACAGCTCCACTGCACGTCCCCGTGCCAGGCAGATGAGCCGAAAGCCGCACTGTGGATCAGGAAGTTCACTTGGAGCGCTGACCTTTAGCTTGATTGCTCTCAGATAGGTCCCAAGCTAAGATGGGGTTCATGAGGTACTCAGCTCAGGTAGAAAATTCACGGGGAGGGGCTTGCCAAAACTTTCAGTAATTGAAGTAAACGCTAGTTTAATATGCTTTAAAACTCAAGATCAATGCACAGGAATCCTGCTTTTAAATAAAGATGGGCTCCAGCTCTGTGTTTATGCACCCTGCCTCACTTGCGGGCCCTTCCCTGGTTCCAGTTAAAGTTCATTTACAAAAATAAGCAGACAGCCCGAACGTCAGAGTTTGCTGACTTGATTGTTTTTAATTTTGTGCTAAAATGTTACTTAGCCATCTAGCACCCATACCTTGGTTGCTAATAGCATTCTCTAACAAAAGGAACCAGGGCTCCTTGCAGAGATGGCTTATTCTAGGATTAGGGCAGAAAATAGATAAGATGAGCCTGGAGCATCTGGTAGACCCAGAAAGGAAGGACATGCTAACAAACAAAACATTGATGGGAGCGAGGCATTCGATGAGCTAACTTTAACATCCACCAGTGACCAAAGCTTGAAGAATTTGAGAAACAAGATGAAAAAGGTAGTATTGGAGTGTAATCAAAGTGTCTCTGTGTCCATATTGCAATTAATTAATGATTAAATAAATGGGTAGAAAGAGACAAATTTCCCATAAGGACAATTCCTAAATAATGTGTGTGGCTGCCCTGCCCTCAGGGGAATCGAGCATAATTCTCCACCCTTTAAGTGTGAACTGGGAATAGTGACTCCTTTCCAAAGACCACAGAGTGCAAAGGGAAGAGAGAAATTTTACAGGCTTAGCGAACTTAGGAAACATGATTTCAGGCAGGTTGATCAAGGCCAGTGCCTACAGCAATAAGCACCAATCACACTGCTGCTACATACTCTCGATAGGATGTGATGAGATTGGGTTCCCCTCTGTGATCTTCCTCCCATTAATCCTTGGTCCCAGTCCGATCATGAGAAACCATCAGAAAAAGTCCATTCCAGGGGTATCCTGTAAAATGACTGACTAGTATGCCTCAACAGTGCCAAGGTTATAAAAACCAGGCAAGAGTGAGGAATTGTAGCCAAGAGGGGCCGAAGGAGATGCGACAGCTAAATGGAATGTAAGATCCTGGAACAGAAAAAGAAAAAATGAACACAAATCTAAATAAAGGACAGACTTTAGGGAATAATAACCTTTCAATAGCAGCTCATTGATTGTGAAAAAGCTACTTTACTCATCAAAGATGTTAATAATGGAAGACACTAGATGTGGAGGACATAGGAACTTTCCGTTATTATCAGTCTGTCTGTACATTTGAAACTGTTCTAAAACACAAACGAGAAATGCGTAAAATCTCTTGATTACCGAGTTTCTTGATGCCCCCGTCAATGTTACACCCGAGGTGCCTTCCTCACTTTGAAATGGCGCAAACCTGGGGGAGTCCCATGGGTCTTAGCCATGTACTCGCGACTGCAAGACGCGAATACCTCAGAGTTCAACAACAGCGTTTATTAACAAAGGGCTGAGGAAGGTAAGGACATTGCGAGGGACAACAGCCTTCCTGCGGCCTCAGAAGGCCAGCTGTCCTACCCCAGATAGTGTCCAGTAGTCCAGACCGACAGCTGCTCCTGCAACGTGGCGTTGGGCCTCCGACGAGAGCCTGAGGTTGCCAGCACACTGGTTTGTGGTGCGCCGGGCCCCAGCTCGTATTTGCGGCTGGACGTAGTCACGGGTGGCACTGCTGAGGGGGTAGCTCAGCAGCCAGTGGCACCTCTCTGGAGGCCAGACGAGGCACTGCCCGAGACTGGGCCAGACACCACCAGAGGTGACAGCACCAGGACGTGGTGCTGGAGGATCAGAGGCGGCGGACAGCGCTTGGCGGCTGTGCCAGAGGGCCGGGCACAGGCCAGGGGTGCCATTCAGGAGCAGAGTGTGAGGCAGGGCCGGAGGCAGGCGCAGTGGTCAGGCCGTCAGGTGGTGGCGCTGCAGCGTCAGACACCAGGAGCGGGGAGGTGGTGAGGAAGCACTTTGAAGTGGAGATAAGATGCAAAGGCCTCCACATGTCTGCGCAGCCAGTCAGATGAGAACGGGAGGTCTGACTCTTAAGGTCTGAGGTCCCGAGCTAAGGTCAAAGGTCTTCCCAGGAGAGAGGCCAGACAAGTCTCCCCTTTGGGTGCCCACCTTGCAAATCTGATTGATCCTTTATCGAGATCCTGAGATTCTCAAATCCAGAACCCGACGGGTACCCCGGGTGACGTGTCTCGAATTGGGGCTCAGTGGCGCAGGGGGTGCTCGGCTGCACCTGGTTGCTGAGGCAGGCGGGAAGAGGAGTCAGGCAACTTCCTCCGCATCTAGGAGCTGCGGGGCGCCTCCTACAAGTGGTCTATCCTGGTCTTGCCCAGCTCCCTACAGGCGAAACACCCCTGGTGCTAAGTTTCCTGGGACAGCATCGTGCACAGTGGCGCCACGGCCTGCATCGTCTTGACCTGCGTAGAGGCACCGCTCGTTTTACTGCGCCCGTTTTATTGCGCCCCGCAGGCAATCCATGCTTTTCAGATTGAAGCTGTGGCAAGCCTGCCCCCAGCAAGTCTATCGGTGCCATTTTTCCAACAGCACCTGCTGACCTCATGCCTTGGTGTCACGCGCAATTAAGATGTGAACACTGATTTTTAAAGATAGATATATTTATTTCCATACTTTATAGGCAATAGTATTAGTGTCAACTTAGCTTTCATATGCACTGGGAAACCAAAAAATTTGGTGTCTCTCGCTTTATTGTGGTACTCGTTTTATTGGGGTGGCCCTGAATGGAACTCCCAATAGCTGTATACATGTGCCTATAGAAAGAAAACCACAGTATTCTTTTCCCTACAAGTTCTCCTAAGAGTAAGTTCTTATGGCTTCTGAGAAGGATGGCTTTTGAGACAGCTTAGTGTGAAGACATCAGGCGTGGCTAGAAGCTTGCTAAATAGTGAAGAGCCCCCAAAATGTCACCATTCTGTGACCAGGCAGCCAGAGCTTCCCCAGAAGCCGCTTTATTTCTGCAAAGCAGTACTTCTTGCAAAGAACGGTGATTCCTGCCTCCCAGGTAGAGCTCTGCAAGCCTGGACCTTTGTCCCAGAAGGTGACAAGATCGCAGCAGATTGTCTCTTTCCTGCTACTCTTTCCCCGATAAGCGAGGATGAGTAGCCATTTGAGGCATAATATCATCATATCATCGGTATCGATCTCTTCCCTGCGCCGCCCCTGTAGTCCCTCACTGTGCTGGGGCGGAGACGTTGCCAGCTCCGGGCAGAACGCCGGGTGGAGCCGCAGCCTCCACTTTATTCCCAGAGGAGACTGCATCAGTGCGCGCACAATGTGAGCTGACTTGAGCTTTTCCGGTTTTTAATTTGACTTGGGTGGAAAGATTTGTTTTCAGGAGACTTGGGATCCAGAGGAGGTGGCTGTGGCACTGCCTCATCGCTCTGACTCCGCGCGCCGTCTCACTGCTGAAGCGTCTCTGTAAGAAGATCCCTCAAAGCCAGGCGTGTGAGTCCCTTTGGAATAAGTGGTTGAATCTGGTGTCAGTTCTTTAAGAGCCTTGCCACTTGGGGGTTAGAGCAAAGAAAGTGCTGGAAAGCAAATGCCAGCCAGTGTATCTGGTTTCATGTATGAGAACAGCGGCTCCACTTCAGTTGGTTTGGATCTTAACTGGGTCATCTGCACAAGTCTCCCAGCGCCATGGAAGGTCAGTTTATTCCTTGGTAAAATGGGGGTGATGCTCAAGGTGATGTGAGGTGAAGTGAGCTCATTGAAACCCGGAGCCGGTGTCTGGCGCAGCACAGGTGCCCACTGGGAGGTAGTGCCCAGTGCGCAGTGCTCAGTAGAAGGTAGCATCACCCGCTAGATTCCTGGGGTGGAGGGACTAGCCCCAGCGTGCAAGCCCAGGGATTGCTCTGCGGTTTGTGGCAGGAGACCTGCCTGTTTTGTGGGGAATCTACTTGTTAATTAATAATGAGAAGTAGCTCAAGAGCAAAATCTTGCTGTGGGGAAACTCCTAGAGGAGACAGCATGCAAAAGCACGCTATTCCAAAGCAGTGTCCCTGAGGACTCGCACTGCTCGTCCTTTTCCAAGAAGTTCCTTGGTCAAAAAAGGATTTCCACAGGAGCGCAGGTCTGGGGCCTGCTCCTCCTTTCCCCCGAGTCTGCTACGGCTGCATATTGAATTCCCTGCATTTGGAACGTGTGATGACTCCTGTCTGGGCTGTACACTCAGGTCCCTGGGAGCCTGGGCAGCCCTGAGAATGTTCTGGAGTTTAGTTTTAATGACAACCATAACTCAAGAGGCCTACTCTACTTTTTTTGATTGTGCAGCTGAAGAATAATGAGATGACCTCATTGAAAAGTCAGGGGCATAGCAGGGGGAGAGGAGCAGCTGTTGCCTGTGGAACTCCCCTCCCTTGTGGGACTCACTGCTCCTCAGGGTTCTTTAGGGGTGGGGGTGGGTCCACAATGGCAGCTGTCCTCTGCCCAGATCTTTCCTGGTGCACGCAGAGGTCGAGGTGAGATGTGGGATTAGGCTGTGGATTGAAAAAAACACCTCGAGTGCTTCCAAGACAAATCCTTCGCCTGTGAAACCTCCATATGGCTTGCCCCCCCAGCAGCCATGTTCCTGCGGTCCTTTTGCTCCTTTCCATGTTTACGTGGAAGCCCGGGCCCTGGACCTCAGCCCTGCTCAGCCCACCTGCTTGCGGCTGGTTGCTGCCCGGCCTGGAGCCGAATAGCAAAGGGTTGTGCACCCTGGTTCTGTGGCTTGGCGTATACTCTCTGCCTCCCTGAATAAAATTCCAAGAGGTATGGGTTAAACCTCTGACACACGGGTGAGTACTTAAGCCAAAGGTTTGATGAGTTAAGGGCGAAGTTTTAGGTTACCAGCTGTAAGTTGGGGGTGGACCGGATGTGGGGATTTGGGGATGGTGGAATTTTCCTGAGTGCTTGTTAAATCAGCATTTTGAGAGCTCCATTTTTTCTGCAGACAATGTTATGCCTGTTTGGGGAACTCCACATACACATCCAAGCTAACTACCCAATTCTCAGGCCCTGAGCCCATCACACCACAGAAATGAAGTACTGGAGCCAAAGACACCCCAAAAAGATGTCTGCAGATAAAAACAAAGGGGGCAGCACTGCTGTGTGGCCCACACCTTGTCGGCGTTTTAAAAATAGGTCGTGTGGCTTTTGAACCGCGCTGCACCACGCTGCACCGCGCTGCACCCCAGCACACCGCGCTCGGAGGCTTCTTTTCCCAGCGTGGGGGAGACCGACGTGGGTGTGGGGGGTTGTTGATACCGTGACCACGAGCACCCCGCTGTCCTCATGGCCTCGGGCGGGGCTGGGGGGGGGAATGCCTGTCTGGGAGCCCTGCTCGCCTCGGCCCTCGGCCCAGGCACCTGTGGCTGGGAGTGAGGACCCCGGCGACCTCAGCTATGCCCCGAGAAGCAGGCAGGGGGACATAGCGTGGACCGGGGCTGTGGGCGTGGGGTCCCTGGGGGCCTCGGAGGTTCAGGGTGCCAGGGAGGGCAGTGGGGGGGAGGAGCGGGATGCGAAGGTGCGGGGGCGGGGCGCGGGAGGCGCCTGAGCTGTGTTCCTGAACTCCCCGAGGGCCGGGCCGGCACCAGAGCCCTCAGGGAAGCGGTGCTCCAAGGCCCTGAGGAAGGCCGGCGGGTCAGCAGGCCTGCTGAGTGACTGTGCCCAGGGTTCCAGTTTGCTTTCATACCAGTGATTCAAAATAAATGCGCCCAGCCTGCCTTGCTCCTGTCCCCCGCCCCCCCACTCTGCCGTGCCTCACGGTGCCACTTCCATTCAGGGCTGTCATTCAGCTGCCTCCCGAGCAAAAACGCTTGTGTTGATCCACCTGAACTAGGACTTCAGCTCAGTTGCAAAACGTCTGGTGAGTTTTGTTAAGCAAATAATTCTTCCTATACCGGAACCACTGGCCAGAACCTGTACGTTTCCAAGCCTAAAAACAAGTGCACCCGTGAGGCCGCGTTTCGTTGTTAGAGCCCCGAATCTTACAGCCATGGAGGACTTGCTAACTTTGCTGCCGAGAGCTGTATGTATCCCCCCATTCTGTTCAAGTTCTGAAACGTTTTATGGGCCGAGCCCAAGGCTAAGTGTTTCGGTAGCTACTGACTATAGCCCTTGACCTCAGGAAGCTCACGTCTCAGTGGGGCTGGCGGGGCACCAGCTGGCTCTGGTGGAAGGAAACAAGTCCTTGATAGTGGCCAGAGCGAAGCGCGCCAACAGAACCCGAAGGAAGGAAGGATCAGCTCTGCTGGGGAGGGGTCAGGGCAGGCAAGTCTGCCCAGAGGAGCTGATATTTGAGCTGGGTCAGATGGGGAAGCGCTTCCAAGCTGGGGAAGTGTGTTGAGTGCAGGCAGGCGTGTATTTGGTGGGTGGGGGAAACCTCGTTGAGACACGTGTCTCCTTCCATTGACAGCGGTTTCCCAGGTGGAAGGAAATGCGCGCGCCTGACGGAAGAAAGGTTCTTCTCAACCGGGACCGCCTCAGTCCCGTGCTGGTGAGCTTTTGTCATGGACAGGGCTGTCATCTTGGGCGACTCCTCTTGGGTGCCAGATGCTGGTATGTAGTCACATGGCAGCCAAGGATGATGGCTTTGTGGCAGCGAGGAGTGAAGTCTTGGGTTTATTGGTGGTCCTTTTCTGCGTGAGGCCTAACAAGAACAAACTCATAAGCAGTTCTCCAGCGTCACCAAGGTGTCTGGGGCTGGCTTGAAAAACCAAAGAAATTGCAATGAAAGCGTCCTTCAGAAGGAGAAGAGGCGGACAGGGATGGCTGTAGGATCGGGAATCACTTTTTTCTGGTTGCCAGCTTGGAACTGCAGCCCAGCTGGCTTGCAAGGTACTTCCCCGTGAATGCCCTATCGGCACTAGGCTGTTCCCATAGGCTACCTTGGAGAAGAGAAAATAGAGTTGCTGTCTGATTTGCGGGCATGAACACTGGTCCAACCATTGTGGCAGAGAAGCTGTTGCTTTGTTTTGAAAAAATGTCATTCTTTTTTTCTTAAATGAGAGGAGATGCATGTAGGACTTTTTTTTTTTTTTTTGCCATCCATCGGGTGCCTTTTACAGGGCTTTATTTTTATTTTCCAAATCTTGCAAGCCTGCTGTTTTCCACGCTGCTGGAAAGAAGGAAGTCAGCTTCTAATCTGGAGGGAGTGGACTGGCATCCTGTGCTGGCCCCACCATGCACAAGGGGCCAGCAGCCCAGGTTTTCCCAGGCCTGTGTAAATTTCGGGGCAGGCAAAAATCAGAAGGTTTGCAGCATGGAAGGGGGAGGGGCCTTGTAGAGCAAGGCGGGTGGGCAACATCCCTTTGTACAAATGGAAGAACCAAGAACCAGAAAGGGGAGGGACTTGCTCATGTTGACACTACTCAAGAGCAGGGGGACTCAGGAGTGAGTGAGCTCAGGGCCCTTTCTCCTCACCCTCTGGCCCCAGCCCCAGGCTGCAGTCACTCTGTCGAGGAAGGGAAGCACAGCAGTTTTTCTGGAGGCTAGTGGAGCGCTGTCAATGCTGCCAGTCAGAAAGGCATGGCCGAGGACAGGCCTCCTTACGGCTCTCCTCCCTGAGGTCAACCGCCTGGTCTCTTTCTAGTCACATTTCTCTACCAACAAGGTTGTGCCTATTTCATCAGCCTTGTACGGTAGAGAATCAACAAAGCACCCCAGTTACAGTGGCAATTCAAGTGGACACTGCCTTACTATGAACCGAAGCCCTCCCAGCTCTTTGACACAGGTTTGGGGGTCTGCTGACCTTAGTCATCACCTCCTTCAGGAAGCATTCCCTGATTTCCAACACTGAACTGCACCACCTTTCTCCAAGATGCCCTAGTCACACTTCTTGACGTATCATCTCCCTCACTGACTGAGCTCTTTGAGGATGGGAAGAGGTCATCATCTTCATGTTCCCAGTGCAGAGCACAAGGTCTGGTCCAAAGTAGACAATGAATATTTCTTGAATGACCAGGAACTTAGATGCCTCTGGTAACAAAGGTTGACTCATTTCCTCAGTGGATTAAAATACCAACTACTCCAGGGTGAGAAGTGGGAAATCCAAATGAGCTCTTTGTCACTGGCAGAGCGTGATACTTTCTGGGCATCTGTTAGCGCCACCCCTTCTCTGTGGTGTGTCCACCAAGGGCGCACAGGGACAGTCCTAAGGTGCGTTTCCTCTGGACGCTGTGACTGTAGACTTCAGTATGCGGGATGCGGTGGTGAGAGGTGTGGGTTACACCAGAAGACCAGGGCAGCCTCCTGCCGCCCTTAGTGCGATGTCACAGGGACAGACATCTTCCCGGCACACTGCTTCTTGGTTTAATGAGGCTTAATGTTGGCTTGCTGACCTTCTAGTGTGTTCTTCAGATGCGTAGTTAATGATATTCCTAGGCCTCGGAGCCTCAGGCCTGCAGGACCTTGGGTCAGTAGTCACCGGAGGCAGCATCTGTGGTTTAGATGCGTCAGCTAAGGGAAATGGACACAGCATCTTCTTTCTACACTGTGGACCGCCTGGAGGGGGGAAGTAGATAACGAAGGACCTTGAGAGTCAAGTACTTTGCTTTCACTGGTTCCTGTTCCGTCAGTTACTTTTAACTTATTGTACAAAGTTCAGTGTACTGTACATTGGTAAATTGAAAATTAACCAAATATTGTACATTAGAAAAGATAAAAACCGATACCAGAGTTAATGGGAAAAAGATGGGTGCTCAGACTCTACCCAGACCAACTGCATCAGAATCTTGTCACTCAGGTCTGGGCATCAGTATTTGAAAAACTTGCCAGAGGATTCTGATGTGCAGCCAGATTTGAGAACCACCTGCCTAAGTGGGAGGTAATGATGTGTTGGCTCTTTGCTCTCAGTTACTTTCTTGGAGGGGAGTGAGGAATTAAAATGAGGAAATCATTCAAAACAGGAACTCAGGATGTCCCCCCGACTCTGTAAAAAATTTGAGACTCTCCAGAATTTGAGGGATATGACCAATTCTGCTCTCACCTGCAAACTTGGCTTCAATCTGAGCTGTGTCTGAGCTGAGCTGTGTGTAGGTAAGGGGGGCACCCAGTATCTGGGTGAGGCGGTTCCCCCCTCTTCTCAGCCTGCCTTATGAGACCTCCTGCCACTAATGCTTTTCTCGTCGGCTTTGTTGGTCACTGTGAGCATATGGCCCTTCCTCACATGTTACAGAACTTCACGTGGACTTCACAGCAATTGCTTCTGAAGTGTTTCAGGAAAGTATGGCCAAAGCAGCTTTGGTCAATGCACTTTTCAGCTGTGAATGAGGTGGTATTTATTGCAGGCCCTCAGTTCGTTCGTGTCTTCGATCTGACTGTGTGGTGGTCATATGGTGGAAGCCAATCTTTGACTTTGGGGTTTTGAGGTTTGGAGCTTACAGAGACTGCTGAGGGAGGGTGGGGCGGCCTGTGCTTACATAACTGTGAGGCAGCCTGTCAATGTATCCTGTGCAAACAGGTCAATGGAGTGAAAAAAAAAAACACAACATTTTAACCAACAGACTGTCGAAGTGATAAGTCATGTGACTGACTGAGCTAGTGGAAGCTGAACCACAGCACGGTGGCCTGGGCGCCAGACAGCCAGCTGGTGCAGAAAGCCGGCGTTTGGCAATCATTGGTGTCAGCCTGGCTCAAACCCCTGGAGTCACATCCGAGTTAAGACATCAAGTGCATGCAGACAGGAGGATGGGTGAATCTTCTCTCTCATACCATCCTCCTTCAGTCTCTGGGGCTACATAGCTCGTTGCCCCCCGGCTTTCTCTTGACCAAGGAGAGTGTGAAGCGTAGGTCTGGAATCAGACTCTGCAGCTTCTTAGCTGAGTCATCTTGAGTGAGTGACTTGACCTACCTGGGCCTGACTGGCTTCTTCTTCCACAGTCTGCACTTCATGGGGTCATTGAGAGGGTTCAGTGAATGAAGCATGAAAAGTACTTCGAAATATCCTTGGCACATGTTGCGTCTATTTGTATACGTAAACGGCAGCCCTGGTGATTCTTATGGAAAATGACAGTGCAATGAAGGAAGTGGATCGGGCACAGGCTTTGGTGTCTGATGGCTTGGGCTTGGATTCTGCTCTACCACTTCCTGACCGGGGGATTGAACAAGGCATGTTAAAATATCATGGGGGGGGGGGGAGAATCCCAGTTCCCTCTTGACTCTGAACAGTGGGATGATGCCCCCTTTATGCAGTTAGCACTGTCTGGTTTGGAAGTGGTCAAAATGATGGCTATTTTGATTATCAGTTACCATTCTCACCCCGATAGTTGCTAGGAAGTCCTTCCGGTTCTTCAGCACTCCTTGGTGTGATGTTTCTAGACTCCTTGTCATTTCAGCGCCTTTCATTTGGTTGTGCCTCCATTCTGCTGGCCGCTTTCTCCACAGGAAGCGCGACATACAAGATGGGCCCAGCCTTCTCCTAACACTGCTCCCTGCAGCCCTCCCTTTGCTGACATAGAGCTTCCCTGAGGTCCAGAAACCGTGGCACCGCCAGGTTCCACCTCAGTCTGCAGCCTGCAGTCTTCATCCTTGTCAGGTACCACTTGGACTTAGTCGATGAGTCCACCTACTCGCCAGCTCTTTGTCTTCTGCTCTCTCGATTATTAGGTTGGCTTTTTAGTAGGCATTATGTGTTGATACTTATATTTGTGGGCTTGGGACAGGCAGTGACTTACTGTAGTGGTCACTCCATCTCCCCAATGGGTTGTCCTGTGGTTCTCTGAATCTTGCATTGACAGCCTACCTCTCACTTGACCTTGCTGAGACCCTGACCCTTAGATGGACACCTTCAAATGGGCATTGCGGTTGTCTGGTGATATTTACCTGAAGTGTTCCCTAGGGGATCTTCTTGCACCCCTAAATCCTTTAAGTGTTGAGGAATGTGAGGAATGTGTGTTGCAACCTGGGCTTCATAAAATTAGGAACATTATTTAGTGCTCTGGGAAGCCAGATGTCTGGGTGTGACTTCTTGATTATGCATATAATTGTTTCCTTCAATTGGTGCGTAAAAAAGTAAAAGTCAGGCCTAGTGAACAAGACAAAAATCCATATTTGCACCTGTTGTTGGTGGGGGGAGGGGAGCTTTGGCTGGCTCCTTTGTGGTAAGATAAGGACATACAGCACAGCACGGGCTTGTCTGAATCTAGCAGAATCTTTTTTTTTTTAGTTTTGCTGAATCCTTTATTCAAAAAGTGGAAATGCCCATACAGAATTTTATATACACCTAACTTTCTGCCAAGCAGCTTATTTCCTGTTTTGACAGACTAGAAAATATGAGACCTAAAAATTAAACCATTAAGTATTTCAAGCACAGTCAACATCTATGTTGGAGGCACAAAATCTCAGTTAATAGTAGTTGACTGCTTTTATAAAATAACTAGTGAACCGATAGACAGCTATATATGAATCTATGAGAATCTTTGTTTGCACTTTATGGAATGGGCCCAGCGAAGGCCCACCCGTGCGTGGTCAAGAGGATAGTGGCAGGACCCCCGTTGATTGCCTTGAAGTCGGGACACATTTCCTGCTGTGTGAGTAATGGTGACTTGGGCAAGCTTTTGTCTCGCCAGGCCTCAGTTTCCAAGAGTGGGTTGGGTTTGGAAATTTTCTTCAGATTTGACCTTTGACTATTCTAGTGACCTCAAGAGAAACAGCTGAACTCATAGCGAACTTGTGTCTTGACAAAACAGAACAAAACTACATAGTAGGCCCATGGCACACAGGTTGAAATAGCAGAGCCAGCTCTGGTGTGTCTCGTGCTCATCCCCACAGATGCTCGCTCTTTCTCCGATCTGCCTGGTTCACGCACGGGCTCCCCACGCAAGAAGATTCCATCTTAGCACTACATGCACAGGTCTTTTGCCTTGATGGTGTTCTCAGAAGACAGCTGACGCCTTTCACATATTGTACTGCAAAGAGCACCTACCAGGGGCTGTGTGCTGGGTGTCAAACACTGTGCTGTATACTTTATGTCTATTTCCTCTTGGAATGTTTATAAAACCCTGTGGAGTAGGCATTATTATTTTCATCTTCTGCAGAGAGGAGGGGTGGCTTACTGAAGGTAACGTACATTTAGTAAGCTGTGTGTCCATATAGGGTCCTGATCCAAATCCAAAGTCTTAATGACCAATATACACATACCACTTTTTACATCCCTGGGTGGAACTGGAATGTCATCATCATCATCATCATCATCATCATCATCATCATCATCATCATCACCACAACAACAGCAGCTGCACTGTTTTCTTCTATGCTGAGAGGTGGGTAGTTGTCCTCTGTTATAGAGGGAGAGAGGGAGGCCCAGAAAGATGTGGTAACTTGCTCACGATTGGACACCTCTAACGTCCAAGCTAAAATGAACCCAGAGCTGATCGCCCCCGAATTTATGCTGTTACTCCTATGCCATGGTGCCTTAAGGGCCTTGTGAGTTTGCTCTCCTTTCTCTGCTCCCAGGAACTGTGCGCCTGCTTTCCCAGACAGTCTCATGCTACATTTGCCAGGCTCAGGAAATCCCCAGTCCCTCCAGCAGCAGCCGCCATCTCCTATAGCCCCCGAAAAGCAGGTAGCACTTACTGACAGTTACAAGCCCAAAGCAGGTCATTCTGCCTTTTCAGGAACAAAGAAGCAAATCAGATGATACCCAAAACAGAACTGAGGAAAAGAAGGGGGAAAAAGGAAGTGGAGAGAAGTGCTTTTTCTGATCCTACTCAGTGAATGCTCAGTCTCTTTGTCTGCCATGCATAATTCGTGCATTTCACCTGTGGTCACACCAGCAATCCATTCTCGACACCTGTATTTAACTGCTAGAGACCTTGATGCGTCTGTCTCTTGGCTTCAGCTGTAGCTTCCTCAGTTTCCCCAGCCTCAGAAATGTCTAGTTTTGTTTTTTTTTCTTGCCTAACCAATGGAGGATTGCCATCAAGTGGTATGTATCGGGAACTGCATGCTTTTAAAAAATTGTGCATTCCCCCACCCCCTTTCTACAGGCCACCCCATCCATTCTTCAGTCCTAGTGAAGGGATTAACCATACCCTTTCTTCTTCTGTTTTTTTTTCTTGGTCTTTTGTCAGTTCTGCTGCTCATTAGCTCTTATACGTGAAGTAGAGCAAAGAAGTAAACTTGAGGGAACACAAATCACTGAGGGATTTCAGTCCACACAGCCCCTTCCCTCCAGCCAGTCTGTCCCTGCTATTGTGAGCAGTTTGCTGCCAGAACAGCTCTGGGAGATTCTGATGGAGTTGGGCTCATTTAGGGTGATCTGCAGCGCAGTGTGAAAGGTGGGTCCTAAAAAGAGCTAGTACAAGAGACAATCCACGACGGATTACGTACAAATAGCTAGTAAACAGCAGGCAAAAAATCAGCTTCACAAGTAATGAATGAGCTGTAAATGAAGACTAGTAAAGAAAGTCATGTTTACGTACACAATTGGCTGAGAAATGTTAAAATCAAAATTCCCAGGGTTGAAGACGATGCTATGAAATGAATGTTTGTATACACTGCTGGTAGGAGTCATGAATTACAGTCTCTCTGGAGAATATGTTGGCAGTGTGAGCAACAGGATTAAAAATGTGTATATGTGTTGACACTATAGCTTTGCTACTGGAAATTTCATTGAAAGAAATAATCAGATACAAGTATTTACGTATGTGCAGCTTTACTGAAGCATTGCTTATCATCAGAAAAACCGCAGGACTCTGAATATCTAAAGTGTTAATTTAATGTATAATCATAGACTAGAATATTATTTTATTATTTATCAAAACCCTGTGTTTAGGGAATATTTAAGGATTTAAGTTATAGAAGAACACAGCATAATGCATTAAAAAATCTTCTCAGGTATGAAAGTAATTATATTCTTGAATATTATATGAGTATAATAAAATTTATATTCATTTTATTAAATATCCTTATTTGGGAAAAAGAATAAAATGCATGAAGCAATGACTGGCTGTATCTACATCCTAGTAAACAATGATCATCCCTGAAGACAGTTATTGGTGATTTTCCCCCTTCTTTATCCCTTTCTCCATTATCAAATTTTTCTATTAAAAGTGTGTGTTAATTTTATAATCAGAAAACCTGGTAGAAATGTTAAAAACAGAGAGGACTGGAGATTGGTAGTAGTTCAAGTCAAATACACGGTCATCACTAAAACAATTGGCTAAAGTCTCTATGTTCCCGACTTACAGACACAGAGCTTACAAGCCCCTGGGAATGTATCTCGAGCCACCAGATGCCGCCCAAACCCCTCCCACTGACCTCCTGCCAGGCGGCTTCTTCTCCAACTCAGTGCTTAAGACACTCACTCACCGAATGTTGTGATTTACAGTCTACGAAGCCTTTAAAGGTGCCATTTTGTCTCGTAGCCCTGGGCATCTGGAGGGGCAAGTCCAATTACCTGCATTTTGCAGATGAGCGCCTTGAGCGGAAGTGAGTCCTAGTGGTGCTTGTGCTGGTCGGTAGCAAAGACGGAACTAGAATCCAGGTTCTGGAGGTCGTGCTGTGCCTGCCGTTTGCCAGACTGTAAAACTTGGGAGTCGGCGTCACAGCCCCAGCGTGCTCCGAGCTTGCTTTCCTACAAGCATCTCTTCTGGTTAAACCTGTTCTGACTGTGCTCTAGCTTGAATCCCTTCCCATGGCACCTCGCGTCTGGTCTCTCGGCCCCTGGAAGACGTGCTTGGATATGGAGCTACGGGTGTGCTAAGGCCTAGAGGAGGACAGGCATGAAATGAGCCCGGGGAGAATCGGGAAAGCAATGATTCTCCATTGCTGCAAATCCTGTGTGCACTCCCCAACCTGCGATCGTATTTATGAAATGTTTTCATAAACTGCTGGTTGTTCAATAAGGCATAAAATAGCCAGTATAAGATAGTTATTTGCTCTACAAAATCGTTTTTGCTGCACAGCTTCAGTGTCATAGCAGTGAGTGCTTTTCGTTTCGTCTCCTAAGAGATGTGACACAGTAGATTAACTGTTGATATCAAAATGCAGAGGTTCGCTCATTGCTGTCACAGTCTTGTCCCATTCTTTGCCCGCAGCTCTGCCTCCCCCCTTGGGGTAGCATTTGCACACTTGTACTGCAAGGTCTAATCACAGGCCTCTCTGGTATGTCAACTTCACGACAAAGCAACAGGCAGGAAGACAACTGTCCTTGACTTTGGGAGAGTATCTGTGAATTGGGTAAAGCAAGCCAATATTCAGTCTTTGGTAAGTTATCCCCCATTCCTGGATGGTCCCCACTCCAGTAGAGTTTTTAGTATAGCTGGGAAAGGAAGGAAAACACCAGAACAAAAGAACAGACCCAAAAAGACAGTATAGACTGACTGACTCTTCAGAGTGCAGTGAGGGTTCCACACAGGAGGTGACTCATTGGGGGCTGCTGCTTCAGGGTAGAATGAGGTCAGAGCCCTCCTCTGGCCTCGACACAGGGTTTGTCAGGGGACAGAAACCAGTTCGGCAGGCTTGAGAACAGCACGGACACTGGCCGTGGGAGCCAGCATGGTGAGGTCCCCGTCAAACCCTGCTGGCCTCGTGCCTGGCGCTGAGGCGCCTACTTCCAGGAACTCAATCTCAGAACTCAGCAGGAGGCCGGCCCCACCAGCCCTCCATGCCTAATCCGGAGCCACGACAGCTGGCCCTGCCCTGGCCTGGGTCTGGGGCCTTCACTCTTCTCTAGGGGACAAGACATGTTCTAGTCAGAGAAATGCCCAAACAGCTGTGCATGCCTCTTCTGCCAGTTTGACTGTTTTCCCAGAATTGACCTGAGGGATTCAGGAACTGATTCAGAGACACAAGTGGTTGATGCAGTTAAAAAGTCCGTCAGCAATTAGAAAATCCGTCAGAGTGGTGTTTATGTTTAATTTATTGTTGTGGATGTTAAGCTTGGAGGGCAGGCACATGACGTAGCTCCTGACCACCTCTCCTACTATGACCTTGTTTCTAAAGGTGGGAGGAGCTGGCAGTGACAGGGAGCACTCCGGTGGAAAAAAGAAAACTGAAGAGTAAAAGAGTCTAGCGTGTATGTGCGGCTGCCCAGCTGTGAACCACTGTGTCACAGCCCTGATACCCAAGCCTGCCCATTAAGTTCTGATGACAGCCATGCACGTCTCTTCTTGAGATCTCCAGAAAGCATTTTGTAGCAGATGTTCGGATGTATAAGGAGCCAAAGGATTTACAGCGAGGGGAGACTAAAGCCCACACATAGGTACAGAGGGTAGCTTGGGACCTGTTTTTTGCCGTGTTCTTTGGTCTGCCCAAGTTTCTACAGTCCAGTCTGAGATTCTTTTGCTTGACTCTCCAGAGTCCATTGGATCTTTTGTCCAAGTGGCACTTCGCTTCCCGACCTCAGTGTTTCTGTCTGTAAGATGAGAAAGTTACGTCAGTTGAGCTCTGTTGTCCCTTCCAGCTCGGATATTCAGTCTGTGAGCTGTTGGCGCTCTTCTGGTCCAAACTAGAATCACTTTCCCAAGATGCCACAAGAATCTTGTCTCCTGTTTATGTTCTTTTAAACTCAACTTTATCTTCTTTGTCCCCTACCAGTCTGGACAGACGGCTCCTCTTCGTTCCTTTCGTGAAGTGGGTCTTTGGGGTTTGTTTTCAGAAGGGCAAGAAGGACTCTCACGCCCGGGGAGTGATGCCACTCTTCCATCGAAGCGTTGATCGTTCATCTGTGGAGCTGCTTGTTGGGTCTGTCACTTGGCAACATCAGTAGCATTTCTCCTCTGTGCCCAGGCTGCTCAGGGAAATGTGCATGCGAAAGAACATGCAACACGATCCGTTCTGCAAGATTGGAGGTGATTTGCAAAGAACCCCACTCCTGTCAGGGAGCCCTCTCCTGTCGGGAAACAGCAACTTTCAATTTATTGTCAGTACAGTCAACTGCCTGTATTTAAGACTATTGCAAGTGATTCATTCATTGATTGATTAAGTAAACTAGATTAGAGATTACTCAAAGGATGTTTCACCTGAAAAATAGGAAGAGTTGTGCCATAAGCTGCTAGAAGCCAGATGTGTGTGTTTCCATTCCCACGATGGAATAATATGCAGCATATCATGCTTAGGAGACTTTAAGTATCAGATCTAATATCTAGTATCAGATCTAATGTCTTTGGATTGATTGACTAGGTCAGCCTTGGGATCAAACACTCTAAGTGATATTCCCATCTAATTCATTCCCCTGTCATCTACTTATTTCACAGAAAGGGAAAGTGAGCGCACATGTGACCTTTACTATGATGTCTGGTTGCTCAGAACAGAGAGCATCATGCTCTTACAGGGTGACGATGAACGGTGCTGAACCTTGAATTTTCAGGAAAACGCAGGCGCACCTCACTCTCCACTGCAGCTGCTCCTTCTCTGTGGTGCCCAAACCCATTTGGACTTCCCATAAGCATACCATTGGAATTTCTGTGGGTGGAAGTGGAGAAAACCTCGGGACTAGGCTTCTCATTGAGGACCTGATGACCGGGGCCACACACAGTGAGCTGCCCTCACACACTCTTATTCCAGGTCACTTGCAAACTCAGATCTCTACCACCTGCCTGACCTCGAAAGCACGTTTAACTTCCTGAATCCTGGTCAGACTGGATTCTGCTGCTTGGTATCCAGCAGACCTTTTTCTTTGGAGCTTCCCAGAGTCTTACCATGTTCTTGACCCTTACTTTGACCCTCTAGATCCTTGGTCTCTTGCTCAAGAGGCTCAAGAGGCTGTCTATCAGGTTTCTTGCTCTGGTATCTACCTCCTAGCCTGTCCTTCTCCTTCTGCTTCGATGCCACCCCTTCATTGTGACAGTGGCCATTCTGCGCATGTACAAGCCTTCCTCCTGGGAAGCTGGAGCAGCAAATGACAGCTGTGTATGTGAATGGCTCAGTTGACAACCAATTCCAGACATTGACAAGATCGCATTATTTTTTGCTCTTGTGTTTGTATCTCTCAAGTGTGTTTGGAAAAAAAAAAACAAAACAAGAAAACAATACAATTTGGCTTCCCAAATTGAAATGATAATGAAATTGCCTTTTTATTTATTTAGTTTTTGTTGTTCTCATCTTTTCAGGCACACACACACACCACTCATTCACATCTCTCTCTCCCCAACTTTCTCTGCAGAAATGATATACCCCATTGTAGCTGTGGTGATCTCTGCTTACAATATTATAACTTTCCAGGTCTTTCTCTCACTGTCCTCTGTGTTTTTCATAGAGGACACAGCTAGTAATGATACCCAGGCCTGTGCGATTTGGTTGAAAGGGCCAACACAGCATATTCCTTTCATAAAAACACCACTTTGATTGGCATCGCTCTTCTGCTCCTGTCGTTTCGCTTCTCAGGAGTCCCGAGGCCTGCGCTCCTGAGGAGTTAGCCCTCTGGACTGTGGTCATTCAAACAAATCTGCGCTGCGTGATCCAGCCCCGTGAATGTACACTGAGTCTCTACTCCAGCCAGGGCATGCAGGAAAAAAACAGAGCTCTCTCCTTAAACTTGGGGGTACATGGAAAAACATGTCGTCAGAGAGGGAAAGGGCTGTGAGAGTTGAAAAGTAGAGTGACGTGGCTCCCAGCTAATTTTCACCCCTCTGATCACCTCCTGTCACCTGCCACATTTAAATCCTCTCTTCTCTTGGTTTGACATAATGCTATTTTGCTCTGTTTTTGTCCCTTTGTTGCTAAGTCATTTTCCTCCATATGCTAACTGGGATTTCGTAGGTCAGCCCTCTACCTTTTGCCTTTTTCTATCTATATTCATTTTTTTATATTATTATTATTTTTAATTTATATACATTTGACATCAATTGTAATCCCCAGGTATTCCCCATCACCATATCACCAGTGCATCATCACCTCAGTCCCCTGTGCTCCCATCTGCCCTCAACCCTCCCTCTCCCCCCTCCCCACTGTCCCCAATTTGTCCTTATCTTTTCATTTTTGGTTTTTGTGTCTTTATTGATATTATTATTGTTGTTGTTCTTATTCCTTTCCTTGATCTTTATTTGGATCCCTTATATTCCTCCTA
The DNA here is from genome assembly GCA_019455555.1 of Galemys pyrenaicus. Classification (NCBI taxonomy): domain Eukaryota; kingdom Metazoa; phylum Chordata; class Mammalia; order Eulipotyphla; family Talpidae; genus Galemys; species Galemys pyrenaicus. The sequence goes on along the minus strand of JAGFMF010011408.1, from coordinate 2,306,797 downwards.
GGGAAGGAACCATCTGGTATTTTTCTTTTGCCTTCTGACTTACTTCATTGAGCATAATCCCTTCCAGCTCCATCCATGTTCCCATGAATGTGTCTAGTTTTTCTTTTTTGATTGCTGAATAGTAAGAGCATACTGTCTATCCTGCCTCTGAAGGCAGCCTCAATGTCTCCCGCTTAGACCTGTTTCCCAAGTTGGAGGTCAAGGCTTTATGGACATTCCCATATGTATGCATTTCCAACCTCCCAACCCTAATGTTGCAAAACCAGAATCTCTAATACTCTCCCCTTTTTGTTAATGAAGTGCCATTTTTACAAGAGTATTCCATCACTGTCATCTCCCTGCCATCTGCATATTTATTTGATGAGTAACTTTTCTTGATCTATTGAGGATCAAAGAAAGAGCTGCCACTAAACTCAGAGGTGATCCAATACGGGGCTCTCATTGTCTCAGGGAGTTGGAGGGTCAGCTCCATCCCTTCCTGCTCTGAATCCTATTATTTAAGGACCAATAAATAAATAAACAAACAACACATAAATAAACAAATCCTAACCATTTAAGGAATTCTAGTAAAAGCAGAGTTTCAACACATTTCAGAAACAAAAGTTTCTGTAAATGTTAATACTTTGAAATAGAACAAAGAAAGATAAAGAAGACCCCTTAATAAATGCTTAAACGGTAGCTTCCAAAATTTCTCCTTTGTTGCCTTTGAGAGAGAAGTGAATGAGAGTATCTGGTCTAGACCTATGCCTTAGCAGAAAGAGTGAGTTGGTTGGTTTCTTTGTGGGGATGGGGGCAGGGTATGCCATACTGAATGTTCTATTAACAACCTGCTCTTATTTTCATTTGACAGTAGATTTTGGTCATATATTGTCAATAAGCAATTTTCCCCTTTATGAGCCTTAATATATGGCAGATTTATTAGAGGAAACATGAGAGATTGGGAGACGCATGGGGATTTCTAGTGCTAAAGGGGTGTCTAAAGGAATCGGGGTACTCTTGGAGCCATCAAGAGAGGGAGGGGCTGTGATAGCTGGCAACTTTCTGAATGTAGACAAGACAAAGGGAGGAAAACCAGAGGAAGATTGCCTCAGAACTCATGGTTCTAATTTCCCTGCTGATTGCTTAACCTAAAGGAACTCAAATCTTATAAACTGCTTTCTAAGACAAATCAGTGTCATTTAAGGTCACCCATACAGCCTTTCTATGTCTACTTAACTGCTGTTGTCAGAGCTAAAAGAATTTCAGAGATGATATCGTTATATTCCTATAAAACTGAGGAAACTGAGGCTCGGAAAGCAGAAGCAATTGTTGGAAGTCCTCCCAATGGTTCAGTCTAAAATGACATTATGAACACTATTTAGCTGGATTTTTATGTGGAGGGGGCACAGATAAATCATTCGTATTATCATACCCTATCTACAGAAATGAAGGTGTCTGTGTAGTTAAGACAGAGGACCAAAAGCTCGATTTTCCTCTTTTAGGGGGTGACTAAATTGGAATTGTAAGCCTCTTTGCCTGCCCTTTTTAGCTTTGATAAAGGCAACCTTGATTCATGATGCATGAACCTGAATCTTTGAAACCGATAAGAAATGGTTTGTTCATTGAACATGCAAACACATTACTTTGCAAGGGCTGAAATTTAAACTGACATTAAGCTCTAAGAACATCTATATTTAATTATACTTAAAGGCCAGAAAACAATCCGTAACCTTAAAATAGTAAAACTAAAGGAGAAGTCCCACCTATGCAAATCATTTATTTCACTGCAACGCTGCTCTTTAGTTTTGCCATCATTTGTCTGGATTAGTAGTGCTGGTTTCACCAGTATCTCCAGGGCAGCCCTGAAATAAGAGCTTAGGTTGGAAATAAGCAGTGAGAGCAGCTCCCTGGGCAGCTGACGCTGTAGAATCCAGGAGTGTGCTGCCTTTTAGAAAGAGGAGTAATAATGAAGTAAAATTTATAATAATGGTTCTTTAGAATGGGACTTAGGGATCACGATGTAGCAGGAGGTGCATAGGCACGAGAGCAGAGATGGGCCCCGAATCTCTAAAATTCCCTTCTGCACATGGACTGTGAGGTTCCTCATCTGCAAAGTGAGAGGCTTGGATCCAATGATCAAGTTGGGAGAAAAGGTGGAGAATGTGACCTGAAAAGCATGACTCAAATAAAGACGCTTGGTTATTTCTAAACACCTGTTATACTCCCCTCCCCCACCACCCCGTGGGTGTGCACGAAGTAGTTTTCCCTTTCAAGTGAGCACGTGTTGAAGACAAAGTGGGGACTCTCATCCTCGCTGTTTTTGAGCTCTGTGTGTTCTAGGTGAAGCTCTTTTTCTGTCTGTCTCAGTTTCTCCATCTGCAAAGTGAGGAACTTGAGTTTTCAGTGGCTTCCCATCAGCAGTGCCTGTGCTCCTCCCCCACTAACTCCAGCAGGAATGCATGGGGGGAGGACCCCGCAGGCCTGTGCATGGTGATGTCTTGCAATGGCCCCCTGGCTGGCCACTCTCCCCAGGTTCCGCAGCTCCACCATTTTGGAACCATTTTGGAGGGAGAATTTTTTTTCGGGTGCTTTTTAGAAACTGTGTGCCCTGCTGCTCCCCTTTGCTGTTTCAGGGATTAGACTGACAGTATATCCATCTCACCCCTTCCCAGCAGTCTTTTCCAAGAATGGCAATTGTGCGTTGGCAAAAAGGCACACTCTGGAGTCACGCCATGGCAAGCTGCCATAACACTGCTCTTAACTTCCCAGTTGTTGCACATGTGTGTCTTTCTAGAACTGTGCAGGAACCTGATTCAATGAATTAATTCCTGGCTTTTCCAAGGTCCCTCTTCTGGTGGGTTGCGTTATCAAGATGTGCTGAGGAAGACGGTGCCAGCTCGAGTTCTTGGTATGGAGAGGGCCACGCTGGCTTGATTCAGAGATGAGTGTGGTGGAAGAGGGAGGGGAGCCTGTCATCTTCTTTTCTGTGTCTGTTGCTTCCACAAACATGGAGTGTTACGAAGCAAGTGTGCCTGCGAAGGAGAAACGAGGCAGCACTGGGGGCAGCACGAGCTGGACTTTATGAAGGGCCTAGCACAGAAAGAGAGCGCAACAAATGGTAACTGCTCCTGTATTTTCACAGTAGCACAAGTTAAGGGACGAGAACCTGAACCCTGGACCTCAGTCAGAAGACCTGGATGTAACTCCAGCTACTCTTGTTCTGAAAATTCATAACCCTTGGCTTCTGGCTTCCCTGGTTTCCTGGTTTCTAAAATGAGGGCACTGGACTGATCCGTTATTTTCCAACTTGGACCCTCAGGGCTCTGAGAGGCATCCCGAGGGCTGCATTGGGGTGTGCAAGGTGGGAGGAGGTGGAACAGCTGAACTCAGACCCTCTAATTCACCCCTAGAATCACTGGGCATCACACCATGCACAGCCTCATTCTCACCATGTCAACCCTTTTTCTATCAAGACTCTTTAAAAATGGGGCTCCAGTAATGGACTACGGTGGCGGACTGTGGGTGATTTCGTGTTGGGATTACCATGGTAATATCACTTCAAGAAAGGGATTCTTTACTTCCAAAATACAAAAAAATTGTGTAAACCAGTGTTAATTTGATATATTTTTTTAATGGAGGGTCCAAAAGACCTTTTATTTATATGGGATATATATATAATATATATATGTTCCGTATTTGAACATAAAAGTGAGAAGCTTTCAAATCCATATATCAACTCATTTAAAATAACGATAACATACCTGGCATGTTAACCAAAATAAAGTGTTTTTATGAAATAACTTAATTCCAAAGCAGAGAACTTAGTGGCAGTGTTTTAGAGTTTGTAAATCTCTTTGATATTTGCCTTTCTAGACGACAAGGGGGTCTCATCAGCTTCTGCATTCGGTCTGTTGTAACATGTTAATGTGGTTTGGGTATATGAGACATCCTAGCCTCGTCCAAGCATAGGTGAAAAGAGGAAGACCTTGGGGGCCACCAGTGTCTTCACGCCACACTTTGAGAACTGCTGCTCAACGTGGATGGTGCTGACATTACAAATGGCAGCTCTGCGCCCCTCTCCTCCCTCCGCCCTCTTCCCTCTTCAGATGGAGCAGCTCATTTTTAATTGTGTTTTCTGTAACAGAATTACTGGAAGGTATTGTTTGAAACGAGGGCTCTGAGCCTCAAAATGCCTCCAATCCCCCAGCGACATCCTGGGTTATGGAAGAGCTAAGTTGGTGGGAAGTGACTGGTCATTGAGACCCTTTCCGCAGGCTTCCTCTCCCCAAGGAACACAAACCCTCAGGCTGTAATGAGGGCTTTGGAGGCGGCGCCTCGGCTCTTCTGCACAGTGGCGTATGATCTCGACAGTGTCAGTCTCAGCTCAGGAAAATGGCATCCACTGGCTTGAAAAATTTAGTGCCACTTCAGAATGGAGCTGGCCTGCCCAGGGAATGATACAGGATGGAGGAGGCGTGGATTCTGTGTTTGTCTATCTGATCACTGGAGGAGAAAGAGCCGATGAGGGCACATTTCACTGATAGACTTATGGCGTCATCTTTAGAGCTAGACATTCATCATCATTATTTATTTCCTAGATTTATGTCAGATCTTTATTTCATGGGACAGGAGCCAGTGCCAGATATCACGGGACTTAAGTGCTCCCGCAACCCATTGATGCTTTTTCCAATTTCTTGTCTAATAGAGAAGGCTGTGCTACTCTTTCCCTTACTGCCAACATCACTATTGATTTTATGTCCTTTCTTTCATAAAGTTAAACCCGGGCCTTGGCTTTTATAGTGGAGAGTGCCCTCCTCCCACTTCTCTGCTGGGCAAGATGCAGTGACGTTCATTGGTGTGGGTCAGGAGACCACTGCACAGGATGCTGGACACCTGCCTTCTTCCCCTTCTAGATTGTGAGCATGAGCAGAGGCTCTTCCAGAGCTCTGTGTGTGTGTGTGTGGGGGGGGTCTTCCCTCTGGCCTCATATGCTTTATTTTCCCCACTAGCCTAAGCATTAATTAAGAGGCCCAGTCCCTAATGCCCAGCATTAGGGTCAATCATTTGGGTTAATTGGGTGTCTCCAATTTAATGGAACTCTTCTCTCAGTATAAGAAATAAAGCTGAATCTCTGGGAGAAATTGGAACCCATGTAATTTGCTGATGGGAATAGTAAAATGATGCAGCCACTATGGAAAACAGCTTGGCAGGTCCTCAAAAAATGAAACATTGAATGACCATATGAGCCAGTAATTCTATTTCTAGGTATATACCTAGGAGAATGCAGATAGGGTCTCATAGGAACTTGTATGTGGATGTCTATAGCAGTATTAATCATGAAGGTGAAAAAGTAGAAACAACCCAAATGCCCGTCCATGGATGAATGGAAAACCAAAACATGATGTAGCCATCCAATGGAGTATTGGAGGGCTGTCAAAGGAGTGACATAGTGCTACATGCTGTAACATAGGTGAACCTCCAAAACTTTGTGCTAAGTGAAGAAAAAGCCAAACTAATAAGGCCACATATTTTATGATTGCATGCATATGAATCACGCAGAATTTGTCTATCCAAAACAAGCAAATTCATAAAGACAGAAAGCAGATTGGTGGTTGCCAGGAACTAAGGGAAAGGAACTACTGCTTAATGGGCATAGAGCTTCCTATTCTATCGCTCAAAATGTTTTTGAACTAGATAGAAGTGGTAGTTTCATAATAGATGAATGTACCAAATGCCACTGAAATGTACACTCTGAAATGGTTAATTTTACATTATGTGAATTTCACCCCCAAGAAATGCAAAAGCAAACACACACACACACAAAGCTGACTATGTTCTCTCTTGGTCTAGTTTTTCTCATGAATGTTTGTGATATCAGGAAACCCAACACTCCTGTGAACTTCTTCTGAGTGGAAAATGTACTAATCGCAACTTGTAGGTATTTTCAGCCCCTGCGCAACTATTGTCTATGATGCATGGTTTTGCACACTGCTCTCCTCACTGTGAGCCCTGGGAAGCAGGTGTTTTGTTCACTTTTTTTATCCCAAGAGCCTAAGCGCACTCCTGGCATGCAGACATTGAGTTTATTGTGTCTCCTTATTCATCTCCATTCCCCTGCCACAGGTGCTCAGGACAGATCTGAGCTTGTCTGTGACTGGGGATGAGATTTAGATGCACTTTGTGTTTATGAATTCTTAAATATCAACACATATTTAATATTTATTAATTTAATATTTTTAAACATGTATGTTTAAAATTTGAAATATTAATTCTGAAATATTAATTTGATATTTGTAGTATGGCAATATCCATATCATGGAATATTATTTAGTCATGAAAAAGAACATGACGCTGCTGCATACTATAACAGGGATGACCCTTGAAAACATTATTCTAAATAAAAGAATACAGTCACAAAGATGATATATTGTGTGATTCCATTTACTTGAAATGTCCAAAATAGGAGAATCCACAGAGAAAACTAGTAGTGGGCAGGGCCTGAGAGGGATATGGTACTGACAGGTAATGGGTACCAGGTTTCTTTTCAAGGTAATGAAGGTAATGAAAGTGTTCTAAAATCGTGGTGATAATGGAACACATCTGTGAACATACCAGAAACCACTCATTTGTACACTTCACGGGGGAATTGTATGGCATGTGAATTATATCTCAGAAAAGTTATTAATAATTTAGATAGATGTCAGAGAGGTAAAAACTAAAAATGGAATCAAAGATGAGTATGACCTTTTCGGAGGGAGAAATCACCATAAAAAATTTAAAATATGGCCCTAATATAGTCAAAGGGTTTTTGGGTTTTTTTTTAAAGAGAAAAGATCCCTTTACATTGGGCTTCCCTTACAGTAGCGAGTCATTTGAGTTTCCAGATCATCACCTAGCTGATGAGGACTGGGAGTAAAGTGCCCTAAAGCCAGAGAGTGAAGGGCCACTGCCACCCGCTGGGCAGCTGGAGAGTGGTCCGAACGTGCCCAGCAGCCTGGTCTGTCTCCACGGCCCATGAGCTGTGCGCTGCTACCTCCACATCCCCAGTTTGGTCACGAGTTGTGAGCAAGCGGCCTAACCATGTGTCAGCTCTGAGTTAGTGATTCAGCAAGTCCAGCTTCAAACAAGCAGTTCTGCATTCTTCCTCCTGCTCCTGGGGGCAGTCCCCACTACCTCAGCGCCCATCAGCTTTCCTGCAGGAGGCACTGTTCTTCAGCTACAGGGTACGCACTGAGGCTGAGGGGGACTTCTTGAGGGGACTGTGTGGAAAGGAGCACACAAGGCCTAGTGCTGGACGTGGACTTCAGCCCCATCAAGGGACTCCCACAGCCTCTTCCCACTTAGCTGACAGTTTGGATGCTGTGCTCTGTGCTCCTTGGTTCCCAGGCAGACAACGTCAGCTGCCTGAGGCAGCACTACAGTCTCATTTGGAAGCAGGCATTGCAAAGCCTTTTGTGGTTATGAGGAGTTAGCAGGCTGTTCTGATGTCTTCCTGAGTCTAGAGACCAAGGGTGGTTCAAAGGTGCTCTGGGAAGCCAAGGTCTAGGTACTGCCAAGACTTTTTAAAATTGATTTATTTATGCATACAAGAGCTGGGGTACAGGCCAGAGGTGGTGTGTGTGTGTGTGTGTAAGACGATTCACCAGAATCAGAGTGAGGAACAGAACAGGCAGATCTACCAAAATCCACTGCTGAGAGGAGCAGCGGGTGAGGCAGGAGAGGTCTGCTGTGCCATGTGGGTCCCCTCCCTAGCTGGGGCTCAAAGTAACATTGCAGTGGTTAGCAATAGCTTGATAGCACTTAACCCCTGCGCCACCAAGGAAGCCACTGGCCAAAACTCTGTTGGATGTTGGTTTGCAAATGAGGATCCACCTCTTTTGCAAAACTGAACATATTACAATTCACTTGTAACTTGGCAGGATGGCCACAGAGAAATCAGGGCCCCAAATCATGGTTAGGCCGAGAAGCCCATGGGCTTTGGTGTCAGAGCAACCTGTAAATCCCGCTCTCTCCCAGACAGCTGCAGGACCTTGGGCCAGCCAAGCTCTCTCTCTGGGGTTTGGTTTTCTCCCCTGCACACGAAATTAGCAAAGCACATCTTACCAGGTTATTGTTCTGATTAAACAACAAAGACCAGTCCTCATGCCCAAATCCCTGTTGCTGAGGGCTCCTAACTGGCCTCTTTACCCACCTCCCTGGCATAGATTGCCAGGTTCATAAAACTTCCAAATTGGAAGCCATGAGGCCCAGGAGAGGGTTGTGGCCCTATTATGAAGTAACTGACTTTCTCATGACCTGTAAAATGCAGAGGTTGAGTCTGACGGTTCCCAAGGGTACCTTCCACCTTTCAGAGGCTTTTCAGTGATGTCCGGGTCCCGGTGTGGACAGCCCGGGTTACCAGGCTTGAGTTTGGACTGCATGTCCCGGCAAAGTTGGCTGTATCCTAAGGCAACAGCTCTCTTCGCCGTCATTGCATGGGCCTTCCTGGAAAGAAGCATGTTCTGGTTCTTCCTCCCATGATTTTCCTTGGTCATCTTGCCTTGGAATTTTCTGGATTCTTTTTATATTTAATTTAATTGAACTCTCCTGTAGATAAGAAATATGGTATAATGGCAAGAAGCGCTCTTCAAGCCCTCTGCTGGGGGGGAGGAGGGTGGGGAGAGAGAGAGCTGATCAACCTGCCAACCTCCTTTTCTTTGCAAGGCCTGGCCCACCCACCACCACCTGATTTATGTCCTGGGGAGCAGCAGAGCCATAGCGAAAATTTACATCCGGTTTTCATCTTCAAATGAGCTACTGCCTCTCTTCCTTGTGTATTCAAGTGCTTGGCACTCATAGCCTGCAAGTTTATCCTAGAATTCAAAATGAAAAATGGCCCCATGAGAAGCTCAAAGACAGGCACGCAAGGAATCACTGCGGAGCAGGCTGTAGCCCAAGGGTAAGGAGGGCACTGCCGTGCTGGTGTGATGTGCACAGGTCACCTGCGGGGACACTCTCCAGCTTAGCGGAGTAACAGCACAGCGGGGGCAGGGGCAGGGTGGGGGGTATTGAATATTCCTATTGCAGCACCTTCATTTAGTAGCTGTGTGACCTGCTCAGTTACTCCGTGACCCTCCCCTGACTTGGAGTAAAAGGAGAAGGTGCCGACTGCGACCTTCCAGTGACACCACAGCTCAGTGTCGGGTGAACTTGGGTGCTGGCTTACACAGCCCCAAACAGAGTGATGAGTAAGGCAAGTTCCTCTGAGGCTGTTTGCCCATCTATCTATACCATGGCCGTAGACTTTGGTTCAGGATGGAAGGAGGTAATTCCTATACAGCTGTGGGTGGCTGGCATGCAGTAAGCACTCAGGGTTACCGGTATGGTTATGGTTGTCCTTTAGGTATAATTTCCACCAATTTTGGAATGATTGCCCGTGTACTCCTTTAGATAGCTGGGCAGGCTTGTCCCGTGTTTTGAATTCTTGGGGTAGAAGCACACAGGGTATTTCAATACCTGATTTTGAAACTTCCAGCAAAACATGAACCTGAGGAAGACTCCTCATGAAAGCAAAGGCTAACATAACAGGGCTAACATTTCCACTTTGGAGGATGGTGAGAGCCCACAAAGGTGGTCAACTGGTTGTGATATTTCAGAAAGTGGCAACACCCACCCATAGCAGTGGCGTAAACCCAATCATGGGTATTTTGTCCAGCAAGCAGAAAGACCTGTTTAGCCAAGGGTCTCAAGCATAGCACTGGCCCTTTGATTTGGCACATGGAGAGATACTAGCAAGGTTAATACGGTCAAGAACAGCAGTGATTTAGAAGTCTTTACTGCAGTTTTTGACAATGAAGTGCATTATGTGGATAATATGTGGACAATGAGGGTGTTTTATATCCAAATTACTGGTTATGGAAAATTGAGTGGGGTGTATTGAGCACCTGGCTGTGCCCTCTGTTAGATACTAATGGAGATCACGAGGAGGTCACAGTTTTGTAGAGAAAAATGGAACTGAGAGGTTTGAAGTGGCTAAGGAAAAGTGACGGAGCTGAGATTACAACCTAATTGTGTTGACAGAAGCCTCCTCTGATCACCCGATCTAGCAGGCTGCCTGCCTCTTCGTAGACTCTCCAGCTCACTCTTTGTTTGGGACAGGAATTTGCAGACCAAATCCATTGCCACATTTTTAATTCAGCGGAGTGGAAGCTCTTGGCCTAAATAAAGCAAGTTACATGTGTCCAGAATGGACCACCCCATGGGTGTCTATCGTCCGATCCAGTTAGTGACCCGACCAAATACTTCCTGAGAATGGTCTCGATCCTTGTTTTAGCACTTGCCAAATCATTACTTATTAGCATTCGGGACTTTTTCATGCCATGTGTTTTAAACATGCTCAAATGTGAATGGAGCAGTTATATATTAAATTGGCAGCTTGCAATCCTTTGTGTCAGCATAGAATATGTGGAATTCAAGGACGTAGCAGCCTCCTGTGAAGCCAAAAGTAAAAGGTAGAGTGGAAACTGCCCCTGCTGATTTGAATCAGCGTTGAAGTGGCCTTCACTGCAGACATTCCAGATTCTCAAACTGAAATACGGAAAGAGAATGGGATGAAATAACACACACACACACACACACACACACACACACACATTTATATATCGAAGTGAAACTTTAGCAGGCCTGTATCAACAGTTAGCCAGCCCTGTGACATCCAGAAGCTCTCTAAGGGATTCTTAATGGTCTAGTCTTCCTTCAAAGCAAAGGTATATATGTGATTAAACTCAGGAGACGTGTTTCTGGAACCCACCATGCATGTGCAGATATTTGTATCTGGGAAACTCTAAAATAGCTCCAAAAAATGGCTGTCAACTTTCAGAGGGTGGAGTCAGCCGCTGTGTGTGCACACCTTAAATTATGGAGTCAAACAGCACCCCTGTATTGTGAGTGGGGGCGCTTCGCAGGAAGGAGCACAAGTGAGATTTTCTTGGCTTTTTGGGGGCCCTCATTATTCTTTTTTTATATTGTTTTACTTTGTTCATTGCCAACACATTCCTTTCGCTGCTATTTGAAAAAACTAATCAGGTAGGTGATTTAGTATGCCTCAGCAAAGAACACACCTAAACTCATTTAAGGTGTGTGACAAGGACGAGTGACAGCTCAACTCATTTCTCACAGAAACAGGAATCCCTCAATCTCCAGATTCTTAATTAGATCAGCACTAGAGGGCACTCTTACGATGCCAAAATGGGCGAATTTTACTAAAAGCTTGTGGGTGGGGTGGGATGAGCGGAGGGGCTGGATGCAGCAAGGACTGCTACAACAAACAGCTCAGAGAAGATGTTTGCAACGGGGAATTAATTGACCGGCTGGCCCGCAGATAAGGAAACCTTACTTGGAAAGAGCTGTGGGCCAGTCTTTCTCAGCAGATCCACTTTGTTTCCAACATGTGCTTGGTGTTTGGACAATACAGGGCCAAGGTATTAGGCATTATTTCCCAAAATAAAAAGAATATAAGAATCATGGTTTATCAGCACCACCACACTGTGTCGTAAAAGCACATTTAGCAGAAAACAAAACACGAGACAGAAGCTTAGGAAAATGTGTTTACAATTTAACAGCTACTGGAAAGGAAGAATTTAAAATCTTTGGCATCTTTTATAGCTATTTCCCCAGCCTCTTGCAGCTATTGCTGTTTGAGTTGTGCTCGAGGGCTGTGTGATCGGTCTGCAGGTGCAGGGGCCACTAACTGGACCCAGGTAGGCACTGGCAGACACAGGGTGAGTAGAGCGCTCAGGGAGAAGGCCCAGTAGAGTTGGGAACTGCTCTTGACTCTGCCACAGATGTGTCCTGGGATCTGCACAAGTCCCTGCCCACCTCAGAATCTCAAGTTCAAGAAGGCTTTGGGCAGCACTGGTGGTTTCTAACTGATCACCAAAGACATCTCCCCAGAGACTGTCGTAGACAGTTGCTGGAAGAACCTCCAATGCTGGTTTTTTCTAGTAGCCAGTCGAGTTCTGAATTCAACCATGGGGTAGAAGGCAACTCCTTGTTGCCAGTAGAGGGCACTATCAGTCACTCCTTTTAAGTTTATCACCCAGTACCACTCCAGGCAGTATAAACACTATAAACTCAAAGAGTTAAGTATCAATAGCTCCCCCTAAGTTGGCTTATTACTCCCAAGCTAGCATACTATCTTACATACTGGGCACTGACAAGAATGTTCTAGACATGCCTACGTGCAGTTGCCTGAAGAAGCAGAGAGACATCTGGAGGTCTAATGGGAAGTGGACCGCTGCAGACAAACATATGTAGCTTGATTTTGACTCCAGAGTCTCTTAGAACAATGCAGGAGTGTCTCTCTAGGCTTCACTTTGGCTTTGTAAGAGTCCAAGCTAGGCTTCGTAGGAAGATTCCTGTTAGGTCACGTGCATTATCAAGGTCTAATGAATGTTATAATGAACATCCTAAGCACCTTTTCCAACACCCCTACAGTCTCTGGGGAAAGTAGGAGTCATTTTCCTCATCTGAGAATGGACTTGCCCAGGGTTACAGAGCAAATTTGGCATGAGGACTTCAGTCTTTTGACTTGTGGTTCAGGTCCCTTTCTGTTGTGCCCCCACACGCTGACTCCGGGCGTAGGAAGCCAGCAGGTAATCATGGAAGGGGCTGTGACATAGCTGCAACAGCTCTGTTAGTCTGTCATTCAGTGGTGCCCATGGAGAGAGATGGGGGACAAATATCTATCCAAATTTGCCCTCTCTAAAGGTCATCGGACTGGGGGGGCTGAACAATTACAGGGTCATTCCTGTGCGTCTAAAAGTCTGTGTGGTCTTAAGATGCTCTTGCCCTAAGGCAAGGGTGTAGGCAGGGAAAGGAGGTCAGGAGGGTGTTCTGTGAGCTAGGTTTTGGGGGAGTGGACACTTGAAAGGTGAAGTTAAGATAATTCAGGAGACCTCACAGTGATGCCAAAGACTGACCTTCTGGTGATTAAAACCAGTAATATAGAATAAACGTTGCAAAGGGTGTCCCAGGTTCCGGTATTCTCAGGGAGACCCTGAGAACACTCCCTCCAATTTCTGACAACCTTGGCATGGAACAAGGGGACAAGACCCAAGAAGTTAAACAGTAGATGTTGGGGGACTCTCCTCCCCTAGATCAATAAATGTGGTCGTTGTCAACATGGTGTCCGTGGACAGTGACTTTGAAAAGCTGTTCAGGTGACTCAGAGACCAGCGTCCAGCGTCCAGGGCGCTTGCCCAGGCCTGCACAGACTCACTATACTTCCGGGTTTCTTTACTCATCTCCGCCAGATAAAAGTAATCACACATGAGAGTTGCTGAGTGCTGCCGTGGACGCGGGACTCTGCCAGCGGGTCTTCAGCGTGCTCTCACCTAACCCTCACAGGCGCCCGGCGAGGGGCACACTGGCCTGGCTGCACAGTCGGTTCCTGATCTGACTGACTTCTGTTCTGACTTGTCAGTGCCCACGCTAGATTGATTGTTAGGCTATGGTGAATGTCATTCCTGGTGTAGGTAGACGTGTTTCCATTTTGTAGATGACAAAATCGATGCTGAGTAAGACACCTCTGCAGTGCTGTGCAGTAAGTACGTGAAAGAGCCTGGATGAGAACTCTGTGTGTCTCTGGGCTCAGTCCCTAGACTCCTACCACCTTGTACACTTGCGTGGGAGCAAAAGGCTAAGGCCAAGTCTTTCCATGCTCGGCAAGTAAAGAACAGGTAGCATCTCTTCTTTCTTTTCTTTTTTTTGGCTTGTTTTGGCCTAGGGCCTTAAGAAGTATCCAGGCCTTTTGTCAGGCTCCTCCATTTTGTCCTACCAGTTTGATCAAGAACCCTTTGCCTGGGACTTTGTGGACCTGAGACCATTCTCCTTTAGGAGACTAGATTTAGTATGCAGAATAATTTTTTTTTTCACGCGGGTATACTGTATTTGACTCTTAGAGACTAAATGGGGTTGTGGCCTGAAATACAAAAGGAGGCGGTGGGTAACTGAGCGCCAGCAGTGCAGTAGGTGAGACCCGGATGATTGTGGAAGGGCCTGGCCAGTGGGGCGCATGTGGGAGATCAGTGGCGCAGTAACCAGCCCTGGGTGTGGGAGCAGGCAAAATGGTAAGCAAACCCGTCCAGTGTCAGAAACCAAAGCGGCTGAGGGGGCCGTTTTCTTGGCAGCTCTCAGACGGGGAGGACATTGGTTTCCAGAGAGTGAATTATTTGTCACAGATTTGCAATCAGATTATCAGTGGGTTGATCTGTTGGTGTGAGTTTTATTTTAATACCGTTTTTGCAAAATCTGAGTGTCTGTGTACTATATCCGGGAGTGTGTGACAGCAATTGCCAACATCCCAGGCTCCTGGCAGATGAAGAAGCTGCTTGAGCAGAAAGAGAAATGGGGGGGGGGGTGGCTGTAAGGAGGGTCAGCCATTCATCAGTTAGATTTTCCTTGTTATTATCAATTAACTTTCCTTGCATAACTTTTCCATCCTAAAGAATCAGCCATTGTATATTTCAAATGAATAAAGCTGGTTGTCTGGACAGAATAATGATTGGCCACATTTCAATCTGGCTATTATGGTTTGGGCCATGCTTTCATTTATTCAGAATATTACTAAGGACATGTAGTACTGAGAAAACGACTAGGAATGGCTTTACTTTTTAACTAACTTGGCATCAAAATGAAAGTCAAAGCTATTAGAGAATTGGAAAATATTGGAACTGAAGGATTTTTAAAAATCACCTTGTGAAATCCTTCATTTTATATGGGTCCCATGATCAAATGAATCATTAGTAAAAACTGGAATTAGAAACCTGGGATCTGGATTTTTTTAAGGCAAGGACGTCTGATTTTTTATCATCCATTTTTTCCTAGGACTTAATTTGGGTCTTTAAACTGAAGAGGTGATAGCTTCATTGTTATTTCTGAAACTCTTAAACATCAACCCTCACAATATAAATACTGGGGTGGGGGGGAGTGAGTGTTTTCTGATTAGTATGCATCCCCATTTGGAGTTTTGGAGACTTTTAAGTCTCCCCTCCATTTTTAGTCCTCCAATGACGTGTGTGTGTGTGTGTGTGTGTGTGTGTGTTATTCATTTGACTTTTAGGCAGCAGCAGTCACTTGAGCGATATTAGCTAAATCTCTCTCTAACCTTGGTCCAGAGGAAGGTTACTCATCGCTCCTTCCACATCAAGTGTCTGGGGCCTGGGCTGGATAACCACAGCCCCTGTGGTCCACCATGCTGTTGCTTTCCCAGGATGTGGCTCACTGAGGGCTCACGACCCAATCTCAGAGTGTCACCCACACCGTCTCCTATAGAATACTCCAACTGTATTACTTCTCATTTGAACACCTGACAGACACCCTTTGGAAGAACTTTCCACAAGGAGATATCATGCATAAAGAGAGCATCCTTCCAATCAGAAAGGGCTTTCTTCTGAATGAAAACAAGTATTGAATTTGGTGCCATCGGATATGTCCTCCATACATAAATAAAATTGGGGGAAGCACATTCCAAGAGCTGGTAACATAGTGTGTTTCTGTGGAACTGTTTTCTAAGCAGATGTCTAAAAAAAAAAAAATCCTCCATAAGATTGGAAACTCCATGAAGGCAGGGGTTTGTACCTGTTCTTTTTGATTTGTACCTGTTCTGTTTACCACTCAGTCTTATACCAATGCCTGTCACAAATAGTAGATACTTTTAAACGAACCAGCATGATTAGAGGGTCTTTTACAAAGATTCCATTTAAAAATGTTCCCAAAGAATGTGGGAGGGGTTGGCAGATTTCATACATTTCGTTTTTGTCCTAATCAGTATCCCTTTCCTTTCTTCTTGATCTTTTTTCCCATGACCTTTGGTCCACTTGGGATGATGACCCATTCTTTTGATTGATCTCCTGTGACACCATGGCTCATCACTGAATACTTCACCTCTTCAATGCGGACTCCCAGGTAAGGCAGCGAGCTTCTGAACGTCTTCTCAGTGCAGTCGCTGGGAAAGGTTTAAGAGGGAGCTGAGTTTACAGAGAAGTTTAAAAATACTGTCATCTCAGGAGACAATAGTCCCTTCATTTAAAGTTTCACTTGGTTCAGTCCCCACATAAATCAATATGTATATATTATTTCAGAATTTCTATTAGTATAACAAAGTGAAAAGAATGCTTTGGGGAAGTGCTATATATTTGGGTTTGGGAATTTCTGACCCTAAGAATTACCATACATTCTATTTATCATTTTCTTATGTTTATTTCTGTATTTTTCCACCCAGCATTGTGTTATTTTTTTGTTAACTGGCCAAAGGCCATTTAGGGGTCTTAGGCTCTCTTTATGGTGCAGGGAAATGAAGTCACGAGGCCTAGGTGTTGAGTCAGCTAATGGGGTGTCTAGCTGGTCTGATCTCAGGGCTCACCAAGCACCGAACTTCTTATTTCTACTAACACTTGCTTCTCCAGTCTTTATGAGTCACAGAACTGGAAAAGGAAGACTTGGCCACACCAGGAATTGATGAAGAGTCTCAACGGGTGACACGAGGGCGCTGCTGCTAGTCATGCTATTAAAGTCTCTTAACTCACTTCTAAAACCTCCAGACATATTGGATATACAGAAACACTTCTCCCAAAAAGTATACGTGTCATATCACTTGTTTTGGGCGCGAAGTGCGGTCACATTGTAACACCCCTTGTTTGGGCTGAATATAAATAGCCAAATGAACCAACTGGAATCTTAAATTAGCAATCCACCCATGCACATCATCACAGTCCATGCTCGTATCAGAAATTTATGTCGTAGAATGAGTGTTTGTGACTCTTAAGACATATATTATGAAACACCTAAGGATTTTTTTTCTTTGCATGGAGAAATGTTGCTTACTTTGATGAATGTCTTGCCCTTGGGTGAAAGGGACTAGAGCGATGATTTATCTATCAGTTTTTGTGCTTTGAATTTTCATCTTCGTAAAGTCTAATCATTTTTGTTTTTCTTCTTCTTACTTGTGTTTCATATATTCCTAGTAACATGAAAAATCCCTGTAAATTCCTTATAGGTCCTTTCAACCATGCATTTCCATTTTAGCGATGCCATAGTGTTTATTTTGTTTTAGTTTTCATTTTATTGACTTTTGTTATTTGCTTAGATTGCCATTGGTTTTGTGAAAGAATGGAATTAGTGGAAGATCTGTCATTCTTAGCATGTAGTCCTCCAGAGGTCTGGTTTGCAGTCTGCCCCTTTCTGTCCTCTGATTCATAAGACCTACCCCCTTCACTACTAGAGAGGAACGAATGAGCAGCTAAACGGAGGAGCCCTCTGTGGGGTGTTGCATTGCAATTTGGGAAGCTAGGAAAATATGCCATCAAAGCAAAGTGGAAAACTTGTATTATGTTAATTCTTATGGAGCTCTTGCTAGTGCCTGGTTTTACTGTTCCTTTAACAGGTGGAGGATTTTTCAGATTCTAGATGCGACAAGGTAAGTGACAATGTATTTTTAGTTTACTCGAATCCATAGAAGCTAGAATAACAGGCCTATTTGAGCAATGGGGGAATATTTAGGGTCAGCACCCCAACAGTTGGGCAGTAGGCCACTGCCTTCTTTTTCTTTTTGCTGTATTAAGGTGGCAGTAGAGTGTTCTATGTTCTGTTAAGAAGACCCTTCCATCACCAAGGTATTCTTCATGTGCTTCAGGCATGCCTGCCTGTCATTAGAGTGTGATTTAGGGGAGAAACTAGGTCAGCATTTCAATGAAGGGAAATCAATTACTTGAAACTATCAGGGCTTTTAAGATATGCATATATGTAGACTTGCAAGGTAGACTAATCCCATAGGCCAGGGGCTTTTATGGCATGAACCTTGTAGTACAGCAAATCTAATCAAACTCAAGAAAGTTTGTGTCAGTATGGGCAGGGGGGCCTGAGAATATTCCAGGATGCTACCCTTGTGGGCAACACCTCTTGCCACTAGCTGTACCATCATATTACCCCCAGCACTGAGGAGACTAGTAGGCCCTAAGCCACTTGGTCATTGTGCATGTAGTTGCTTGACACATTGTTTAAGATCACGATGTGCCCCAGTGCTATAAGTGGCCTACAGTAGGCTTACAGGATCCAGAATATTTACCAGCGTCTCTGCTTTCTCTTCCTACCCACCTACATCCCATCTTACATTTCCTGGACAAATAAGTTAGTGGGAGCAAAGGCTGCTGCCTTGGCATTCCTCCACTAGGGCGGACTCTCATTAAAATAGAACAGATGGGTCATTTCTGAGATGCCCAGTTTAGCTTTCAGTAGTTGAGCTTGTATATCCCCACTAGGGCCTCTGTTGATTCATTTGACAGCTGAGAAATAGTAAATTCAGTGCTCAGTTTCATAGTCATATTGTAATTCATTGAGATAAATGGTACAGACACACAGAGACACCTAATTGTGCAATTTTAATATGGAAGGGCATGTAAAGGTCATAGCATGGGTGTGTCATGGTTAGAGCAGTAAGTTCTGCTACTTACTTGTGAAGTAACTTTGCTTAAGTTCTGTTCCTGCTTGAGCCTTGTTTCCTCATCTGTAAAACAAAATGAACTGGATGCCCATTAAGATAATGCCTCAGAACATAGAGACTATTATCCCTATAATTGCTTTTAGGGGGATATGTTGAGAATTTAACGTTTGCTTTAAAATTTGCTATATGATAGAACCATCTCTCTATAACAGTTTTGCTATATAACAAAGCAAGTTTTGTCATACTCTTTATTTTTATTATGGTGCTGATCAGTTTGACCAGAAGTTATTATCAAAGCAATGTATACCTGATCTTAGTTTATGAGAAAAGAATAGAAGAATACAGATGGTGAGAGAGAAAAATAAATGGCTTTGTTAAATGTCACTGGAATCATTTTGAATTCTGGTGGACGGGATGATGGGTGAAAACTATTTGCTAGACTAGTATATTTTCAACCAGTAGTACAAATAACAAAGCAACAATTCATTTGGTAATCCCCATTGTGCATGCAGTTTTATAAATATACAAGATTATGATTATCTCTGCCTCATAATTAACAATTTGCATAAATGCTTGCTATTATTTAGTTGTCTGAATGGATTTTGTAATCCAGAGAAAGAAGGGAACAATCAGTGGAAGCCATCCCAAATGCCTTCTATTATTGCTACACAAACGCACTGTTAACAGCAACACTAATTGTTTCAGACCAGAACCTCATTTGTTTCTCTATAGACAGTAAAAACATTAATTGTCAGAGTCTCTCTCTCTCTCTCTCTCTCTCTCTCTCTCTCTCTCTCTCTCTCTCTCTCTCTCCCCTCTCACTCTCTCCTATAATCAGCCATATCAAAAGTTTTGCAATTGGTTGTAAGCACATTTTTTTGCCTGAATTTACAGCATATAATTTTCTCCTGCACTTTCCAAGTTTTTGTTTAAGTTAGCAATCAATTCCTCAAACAACCAGAGACTCATTTTACAATTTACACTTGGCCTCTGTAAATTTAAGGAATAAAAGGATACTGATATACATACCAGTTCTGCTGCTGCATTTGTATTCTGTTACATATTCCATACTTTAAGATTCTTGGCATTAGACCTGAGTATGAAAATCATAGAGAGTCCAGCCTGGAGGAAACCTTTCAGACTATGTTGTCAAATTCTCTCACTTTTCAGATGAATTTGATTGTCAGTATTTGAGTATCAGTAACAACCACCAAATCAATGACGCCATGTTTGTTTTCTTTCAAACCATTGGGAGCTATTATAGTAAATATATTTGAATTTTTAACTGGTAGTTTGGAATCATATACTTCAACTTATTTTCCAAAAAGCTGAAGCAGATTTCTTTCACCGTACCTTCATGCGGTTTACCTATACATAGCTGTAACGTTGACGTTGTCTACCTTCATGCGGTTTACCTATACATAGCTGTAACGTTGACGTTGTCTACCT
>JAGFMF010011408.1:2131514-2286053 GCA_019455555.1 Galemys pyrenaicus | reverse complement strand
GCGTGCACACATGGCCTCTTTCTGCCCCCCCCCCCCCGCCCACCCCTTTAAATGGAGCCATTCCCAAGGTCCTGTCATTGATCTGCTTCTTTTCTCCTGTTATGTTCACTCTCTCTGGGTAATTTCATCTCCTCACATAGCTTCACCTTTCACCTCTACACTAACGATTCCCAAATTGACCTCTCCAGTGCTTTGCTCATTCCGGAGCTCCGGGCTAACTCCAATTTCCAGTTGCCTGCTGAGGATCTCCAGGGCAGGATATCCTAGCAGACTGAGCTGTAGTCTGGCTTTTGTCATCCTGCCTCAGGAATGCAGATGTGGACCTAGCTTCAAGAAGTATTAAGAACTGAAAACAAGGAAGGAAATGTTGGGCATTGTCTGAGCAGAAGTAAAAGTAGTCTAAGTCAGGAAAGTGGTTCAGAATGAGCTCTCCAGGGAAAGCATGACAAATAAGCTGTGAATTTCTGTTACTATGAAGTGGAGATGTAAATTGGCAATTGAAACAATAAAGGTGTATACTTTTCAAAGAGAAGGGAACAACTTTCTTAATGAAAACTGAGTTCAAATTTGAGATTCTGGAATGTTGGCATGTTTCAAGGGAATGTTAATTAAAAGGCTCTTAAGACAATTTTTATGGCTAATCTTGTTTCAGTGTTTTGTTATACAAAAACATGCCCAGAGGAAGGATAATGTCTTCAAACCAGAAGGATGAGCATGTGGGAATTTTAAAAGCATTGTGTGTGTGGATGTTGGGTCAAATGTGCATGAGATCTTGAATGTGTGAAAATAATTCTATCATAGGATAGATTTTTTTTCTTTCATTTTTTTTCTGCAAATATTTACTGAATACCCTCTAGATGCCATACTCTCTGTGGTACAATGAGACTGTGGACGCAGTGCATATAGAATCTCAGTCTTTTAGTATGTAATACATTTGTCTTTAGTTACACACAGCACATTGAGAGTTCCATTTGATCTAGAAATATCTGCATTATGTGACAAATAGATGACTGTAACCTTGCTGACGATTTTAACTCCCAAAGAGAAACTGAAGGGAAATAAGATGGTGCCAAAATGGGAAAGAATGTGTATAAATTTGAATTAAAAACTTACTGCTTTCTTTGCATTTAGTAAATATTGAATTACTTTGGGGCTTTACATTTCAAGTTGACTCTTAGTATTTCAGACCCGAGGAAGAATGATTCTGCTAACCTTGAAACTTATTTAGAGCAAAAGATAGACAAATCTTGGTTAATGTATACAAAATTGTCAGAATTCTTTGTAAATGTGCTATTCTTACAGACAGTAGAGTATTGTTTTAGAGTTCTTGCACAGAGAATGATATTTGTTTTGGAGATGGGTGCTCCTATTTCCCACCCTCTCCAAAGGAAGTTCAATTCCTCCCAGTTGAATCACTGCCATAAGGAGTGTTCCTAAGTGATCTGACCTTCCAAATGATAATGACCTAGGAAACCAGGAGAGTTTCTTCCTTTCATCAGTGCCTCCTCTTTAGCCTGGCCCTTTGTTTGCAACTTTTTCATCCAGGTTTTCTTCCAACCACCTGTCAATTTCAAAGTCTCTTTCACAGTCACTTTCTGGTCCCAAAGATCCCTCGTTGCATTTGTAGTCCTGAAAGCCAAGCATGCTGGCCCAGAGCCCCTGCTATGGAGATACCATCTGTGGATTCCACTGCCTTTCTATAGCAGCAAGGCATTCAGGATTCTCTGGGCACAGATATTCTCATAAAAATGACATCCATATTGACAGGTGTACCTATTTCCTTTGCCTTAAATCAGTTGGAGACATTGATGTGCTCTTATTCTGACTGGAAGGAAGGAAAGTAAAAAAAAAACATTATTGAGTTTACAATCACAGATGTCTCTGTTCTCATGGTTTATAGCAACTAGTCTAACCTCATTTACTTTTCTCAAATTTATTCATTCAGTAGATAGCTACAGAGCACTAACCTTGTTCCAGGCCCCTTGCTAGGACTGGGGACAGTAAGACAGACTAGGTTGCTGTCAGTTTCTTCAGGTTTGTGTGTGTTGAGGGACATTCAAAATGAACAAGTAACAAGTCAAGGAAAAAGCTACTTTCAGAACTCCAAGGAAAAGAATAAAACAGCGGACAGGGAAGGGTGCGATGGTTAGGGCGTGATCCGGGTGCATTTACTCTTTGACTTTTGATGGTTTTATACAAACTCCACTGTCTATGCCCTTTGCTTTCCTGGGTTTTATACTTCCCTGGATCTAGTGTTCAAAGGATATGATCACTAAGGGTGTTTTTAGCTCTAAAGTGGTACAATTAGTTGTTTTCAGAGACATGGGCCAAGATTTCTTTCCAACAGTCTGTTTAATTTTGTAACGTGAATGTATAGGAACATTTTCAAGTGTATCAGAACTGTTAAGATTAAGCATAAGTTTTCCGGCAAAAGCCAGCTTTATAATTCTTGTAAATGTCACCAGAAGTGGAAACACTGCTTCTTGTTTTAACCTCTGCCAGCTAAGCAACCACTCAACACCCCAGATGCAATCGTCAGCTTCTTATATGTGAACATCTGAAAGTTCACTGTCCTTTCAGCTTGCCCATAGGAAGTCTTCAGAAAGAACCAAGTACCACGAAAGCAAAAGCCATTGTAAGTTGGCATCAAAATGACAGCACAGGTGTCGTCTGGACAGCTAGAGGTAGCTGTCAGGAAAAGCCTGGTAGTTCTTAGAAGGCCCCTCGGGATTCCTCCAGGCACTATTGTGCTGTCTTCCTGGGTGCTTGGTGCATTTTGGCATCGTGGTAGCAGTGAGAAAGCTTGGCTGCCCCAGCTTCCCTGCATCTTCCTCTGTCTGCCACACTTAGCTTTGTGGGAGAGAATGAGGAAGCAGGATGAGATGGGACAGAAAGTTGCCAGCATTCAAAGTGTCCTTGTAACTGCCTTCTATATTGTCACTGTTCCACTTACTCTTCAGCTACTTGGTCATGTTCTAAATATAACAAGCAGCTGCAGAAAAATGCTGGGCATGACACTTTGGTAACTGTCTGAAGGAGAAGAGAATCCAGTGGGGGTTGGTAAACTCCACAGATTTGTCTCTGATGTACAGTCACTGGCTCTTGACACAGAAGAGTGAGGCTTGCAGAAAACGGTGAGGAAGACCACATAGGAAGGTCTGTACAGCTCTAACTTCACAGGGTGCAGTGTTCTGCAGGTGAGGGGACAGATGGCCACCAAGACAATGACTTATCTAAGTACACACAGCAAGTTAGAGACAGACTCAGAGAACAAGAACCCAGCTCAATGGCATCCTGTCTTCTACCTAGATTTGTAGTTTTTCTGGCTTCTGCTGTTGAATTTTTGTGCCACTTCTGTTCACAGCACTTGTAGTTCTTTATTCTCAAAGAGCAGATCAACAAAGGTAGGCACAATCCCCTAGGAACAGATAAAACGCAAAGGCCAGCTGACAGAGAATACCGGGTTACATGCAGAATATGGTGGCTATATTAGAAATAGATCCCAAAACTCAAGAATCAGCTGAAATAAATGAAGAAAGGAAAGCTGTGACTAAAGATTGGGGCTCCACAGTGAAATCTGTACATTGGCTCTCTGATGCTCATTCTTAACTACAGATGAAACCCGTTCCCCATCAAAAGGTTTTAAATACATTTTATTTTAGGTTCTCAGTACTGTGATTGTTTTCCCTTGGTTCGTTTGTTGCCTCTGCCTTATCTATTTCACTATTCTAGATGGGTTTTTGTCTGCAATATTTTCCATGAGTTGGTCTCACTGTTTTGTCTGGGGCATTTGTAGTACTACTATATATCACAGGAAGTCTTATGTGCACGTAAAATGGAGGACACTATTTCACAAGTTAGAAATTACTAGATTATTTCTGTTCCCCTTCCAGGGTTGAAATATTTCCTACTTGGCAAATTGCCCTTCCTTGAAATCCTAAAATTGCACAGAGAAAAAAAATGACTGTCACGGTGGCCCCAGGGGGCTGCCTGCCCCTTCCCTTTCCTGGGCTTCCATTCCAATTTGGTCCATTGATTTTCTAGGCAGCTCAGCCTCACCTTGTCAGACAGACAGTGGAATTACAAGGGCGTTTCATCAAGGCCTTATGTGGTTTGAAAACTTCCAGTTTCCTAATTTCGATCATGAGTGTGCTAGAATCCATGTGCCCGTGGCATATGGTGACGCGTTAGTCTTTCTTCTCATGGCTTCTACAACTTTCGACTTGATTCCAGCTCACCACAGGCCTCAGATCACCTTCTCTTCTCTGAGAGCTTTTGTTCATTTGTCGGAAGCCCTAAAAGAAGCTGTTGGTGGACAGCCGTAGAATGTCAGTCATCTGAAATTGGCATAAATAGGCCATTAAATGGTCTTTACTGATTGTTTCAATATTAAAATGTGAATGCACGTGAGACTTTGTGAGGAGCCTCTGCATAGTCTTTCTGCCATTTTTTTAATGTGAATTGATTTGACAATGTCATAGATGATGTGTGAGGCGAAATAGAGACTTTCCCCTTACAGCCTGTTTGCATGAAAGGGAATAAGAGGACAGGAAGAAATGAGCATTATGGGATGCTCTAGGCAGGAACCATTTCTGACCGACATACCTTTGAGACGATGGCCTGCCTTCAGAACATCAGGGGGAAGTGATCGTTGTACAAATATTTTTCTGCACCAATAATGTTTCTTGAATAATTCATGAGAATTAATTTCTGATTATATATGAAAGATAAGGTTTTCAGAAATTCATAAAAAGTTGAATGAAATAAACTGAGAAAGACTTGAAAAATTAATTAGTTATAAATGTTCATGTCTTTGATAAGAAAATGAAGTGGGATGGGTGGATGGGAGCTTTTTAATGAAGATTCTCTGAAAAGCACAGAATGTCAGATCACTGACGAGCTCTGTGATTCCATCCTCAGTGTCATCAAATCTCATGTTGAAGCATGTAGCTGGAAAGTTCCATAAGCCTCATTTATTCCTTTCCATATAAGCACATTTAGTGTCTCTTCTACAGTGCTAGTCAAATACTTACAAATAAAATAATCTTGTTGCGGTTGATTGTGGTTTCAATCTACATGAACTATAGTTCAATATGAACACCTGAACTCCGCATCTCTGAACTGGCGAAAGTGAGTGCAGGATGACTGGATGTGGCCCTCTTTCTTCTAACAGCCTCCTGTTCGTATAACAATCTCAAGCACTAGGTCTCTGATTTTCCCTTCTCACGGGGGAGACATTGCACATCTTAGCAAAAGATACTCTTATTCACTTGTTTTCATAGCTTGCAGGCATCAGTTAGTTGGCCCTGTGTGTGCTGACACCAAAGGAACAGATGATAACCTTCAATAGATTTGGGGAGAATGAGAGGGCACCTCCAACCTGGTGATTACCCAGTACTGTGATTGAAAATTTAATTTGGTAGAATATATATAGAGAGAAATAAAAACATTTAAATTGATTAATTTGTTCTATCATTATAAGTATATTTTTGAGCACCTACCATAACCCAGCACTATTTTAAGTGCTAGGAATTTGACAATTAGGTATGATAGGTAAAGTTTCTGCTCTCAGGGAGCTTACATTCTAGTGGTATAATTAAGTCAATAGAACATTGTGATAGGTGTTATAAAAAATAAGCAACATACTAGACAAGAAATAGATAACTTTGGAGTAAACTCAGCGGGAACAAAGTTTACCTTTTCAACAAAGTGTATGCGCTTGGGAAACATAAAAAATGATATGGAGTCTGATCTTATACAACTAGAAAATCAAATTGATTGATAAGGATTTAGGCCACAGATGGGGGTTGTATGGAATTAATGTAATTTTTTTGCATGTCAGTAAAAACATACACTATGTGGAGCAGTGATGAACACTTCCAGGTTTCTAGAAGCAGTGAAAGGGCTCGAGCAATGGGTGTTGTCATTCAATGATCATCTAGGTGTCTGGAGTCATTAACAGCATTGTCTCTATTTCCCTGCCTTTTAAGAAATTCTGGTCAATCCTTGTTATCATTGACAAACGTACTTTAACTATTATGTTGGTAGAAATTATCATAGTATTGGGAGTGAGATATAAAAAAATAAACATTCAGAGATATTCCAAACTCTGTAACATAGCTGCACTACACAAAATTTGAGGATGACAGCTTATAATTTAGCCCTTTCACTTGATTAGCCCAAGTAAAGGGAAATTTCATTTATGCCGTTTTGTACCCAAAAATCTGTAGAATGTTAATATACCATTTTGATGAGATGTAATCCATTTGAGTCTAGGAAAAGATAAACTATTTATGGACGACAATCTTAAGATGGAAATGAGACAGCAGAAGCCATGATAGGAGAACTAAAAACCCTCGTGTGCCCCTTCCTGTTCTAATTTAACTGGTTTGTACCACTTCCCTTTAGTGAACCAGAGGTTCTAAAATTGCTGATTGTGTCCCCTGTAAAGGGGAACTAGTAAGGATGGTTTTATAAAATGGGAAGAAACCCATGATTGCATTTTCATTGCATCTTTATTGTGATCTTAGCTCCCAGCTTTGAGAAGCATTTAATCTGTTTAATGGGTGTTTACTCGAGTAACTGCTGTGCCAGAGACAATACCAGGCACTGGGGGTACAGAAGTGAGTCAGAGACAGAGATTGCGGATCTCACATTGAACTGGAGAGACAGATAAACATGGCGATGGAATATGGTGCATGATAATGTCGGTTGCTCAAAGAGTATACATTGGGTTGAGCTTATTGGGCAGATGCTATTAAGCTCTGAGTTACTATAGCAAGTGGTGGAGCAGGTGTGATAATTTTCTTTACCTTGAAACATCTCTTTGCAGCTCTGGCATGATTCATAAGCATACACATTAAATTTACTTGTCATTTTTTAAAGGCAGGTAGAATAGTGAGATGGAGCTTCAAAATAAGTAGGTCTTATAGGGAATATTCTAGAATTCCTCCAGGAATGTAGAATCACAGTGAGTCTAAATAACTCTCAGCTGACCTGCTGTGAAGAGCCAGCATCGATTTTCTTTTCTTTTTCTCTCTCTGTAAGACCAGCTCTATTTCTAGCAACAACTGAGCCAAAACGACAGATTCATTGTGTGTTCGCCTAAAACACTAAATAAGGACTGGGAAGAAGATTAAGACAGCCCTGTCTTCTGGGAGTGTTACAGGGCAACCCTAATATAAAATGGGTTCCCCACACTGGGTTCTCCACCCGCGCGCTCAGAAGACTTAAAAGTCCCAACTCCAGGTACACGTGGCAAAAGTTATTAGCACGTTTTATTTTATGAAAGAAAGGGGAATAAAATAGTAATAACACCAAAGGAAAAAGAAAGGGATACAAATCCACAAACACCCTACCAGATCTAAGCAATGGCGTGTTGAGAGCTGGCTTTGAGTCGAATGAGATGGCTCCGAAGGAAGGGGTCTGGCTCCTCAGTAAGAAAGACCCCAAGCTCACCTCTGGTTTTATAGCCAGCCTGGCTGCTTAACTCCACCCTCAGATCCCAGTAATCCACTCTTCGATAATCATCTTATCGGATTTGTGGTTCTGGAACACTGGTGGTCTGGAGTGGGGGTTGGAGTCCACACACCCATAATCCATTTAGGACCACCTTTCCCCCTAACAACTCTGCAGTAAATAAACGCACAGTAAATAGTATATATGCCGTCTGGACCTAGTCAAAGAACATGCTGACTGCCAGTTGGCCTGCATGTAAGGAGGTAGGGGGATGCAGATGAAGCTGGTTGTAGAAGCTCAGAAGTTCCCAGTTCACAAAAGGTGGGACTCGAGATAAACAAAAGGGATCTTAGGCAGAATTGATCTAATCTGATCTGAACAAAACTGAGCTAAGGGGAAGGGATTGCTGCTGCCTGGGGCTGCAGAGAAGATTATACCACAGAAAAGATAAGGACCATAGATTTTCAAAGTGAAACAGGAGTTTTCTGGGAGGATGAGGGTAGTTCAGGCAGGGGAAGCAGCTAGGCAAGCATAAGCTTGGAGGACGTAGGAAGAGCAGTGGTGGGGCATTTAGAGGTTGTGTGAGGCTGAGTTTCATGGTGAGGGGTCCTGGAAGCCACGCTAAGCTACCGGCCTCATTGCGTACTTAGCAAGGAGCACGTGAAGTGACCAAGCAGGGGAGGGCTGACAGAGCTGATCTGTTCAGCACGAGTGTGAAGGGCGGGTGCTGTGATGGTCACTGCGGTTGTCTCACTGTTACACACTGACCACCTAAATAACTATCAGTGGACAAGGGGACCCCAGTTGCAGCCCGAAAGCCTGCGCTGCCTGGGTAGAAGAACTGCAGTCCCATTACTTGTCTGAACCCTATTATTCTGTGCGTGGGATGAGAGTGCCTTGTTCCAAGGCAAAAACCCTCAGTGGGAGACAATTTGTAATCATGCCTAAAATTACTTCATTATTGGAATCTGTGTTTGATCTGTGATTAGGAGCTGGATTAAGAAATCAAGTAATCAACCATTGGAATTGTAACCATAAATTGTTCTATAAACAACCGGCTTCTTCTGCTTCCCCCAGCCCAAGTAACAAACTTGAAAACAGATGCTTTTGCTGTTGCCTTTTCCCCCATGGGTTTTAGCCGGTGCTTTTCTGCCATGTGCAAGTTAGACAGTGCCTGCCAGCCACGATGCCCCTCTGCCTCACATATGGGTCACTCATGTTGCGCTTTGTGTCACAGTAAGACAAGACACCCAGGGCGTGGGGAACTGTTAAAAATACGCAGCTAATTAGGGTTCACTTAGTGAAGGGTAAGAGATACACTTTGAACAGAGCCGAGGAGAAACTGCCTGGAATATGAGAGAAAGAAGAGTTAAAGACAAAAGGTCCTGGGACTGTTGTGTTTTAATGATTTGTTGGAAGTAGTTTTTGTCCTGAGGGTTTTATTCTGGGCCAAAGGCATTCAAATACTACAACCCATAGAGAGGTGTGTTTCTGTAAAGCAACCTGAGGGCGTGTTGATTAGTAAATAGTCATAACTTCTAAGTAAGATCTAGATTTCATTTGGGCAAGATGGCGGCAGCAGCCAAGGAATATGAAGCAACTGACTGAGACAGGTGTCACCACAGCTTCCTTTCCTCCCAGCATGCCTCAGCACAGCCAAACAGCAGCAGTTGGAGGTGGTTATGGGCTTGGTCTTTTTTCTGCCCTTAAGAGGTTGAGCAGCTAATAGTTGCTCACTAAGTTTCACAGTCCCCGTCATCATTATTTAAAACACTGGCACTTAAGATCAAGACATGGAAGGGCTACTTCTCCTGGATTCTAAAATCACTGCAAAAAGAAATTGTAGTTACTGAAAAAAGAATGGAAGAGGGAAGTGAAGGCCACAGACTAAGGAGAAGGAAGAAGGGAAGTGGCTAAGGATAAACCTCTGTCAGATGGCAACAGTTATGTCTCTTTTTTCCACACTCATAACATTCACTGGGGTAAACAGCTGATATTTGAACATAAAGCAGATATCTGAATCTTTCAGAGCTTTCTGCTAGGTAGTTAGTCCCTTGGGAAATTGAAGACTATTTCTTTGGCAAATTGCTGATTTGGGGTTTTACAAGAAGGTCAGCAATTTAGAGCCCCCAGGCAAAGCCAGTGCAATGCTAACAGCAGTCTTTGTTTTTAAACGGTTGAAAAATATTTTGTGACACTTGAAAATGCTGTGAAATTCAAGTTCCAAGGTCTGTAAATAAAGATAGCCTGGAACATGTTTGTTTGCATGTTGTCTGTGGCTGCATTTTTGCGACAGCAGACCCTCCAAATCTGAAAATAAAGAGCAGTAGCTTGGTGATCTGAAAGAGTTAATAACCTTTTCTGGTACCCAACTCTTAACCAAAGGGGGAATTTAGACAATGGGATACTCTGGTTCCTGTAACTTAATTCAATCACTTGTACTCTTAACCACCATACTTCTAGAATCAAATTAGAAAATGGAATCCTGTGCTTGATGTATAACTATGAATTGTATTCTATAAAAGTATATCAGATGTTTAAATTTTCTAAAGTATGATATTGCATTTTCCAATAATTCCAAATGTGATTAAGAGTGAATTTTATCATTTGCCCTTTGTAATGACCTGATTTCATAAAATCAGCAGCAAGCAATGTGGGGGCTGTAGGCTGTTTGAGGATACATTTTATATCGATTAGTTGTAGCTTAGTCCTAAATGGTCAAGTCAGCAATTTGACTTAAAAAAAAACGCAGCTCTGTATTCTAATAGCGCTACAGCAACAGCTTCACTGCTGGGGATATTGTAGAGAGAGGCAGTTATTTGTTTACACCGCTTCCTAGCTAAATACTCATCTATTCCTTGTGGCATCTGCCCCCAAAATGCCATGCAAAGCTGAACTTCCCAAGGGCATTCAATAATGGAATTCAATCAGGAATCTCAATGCTCACCTAGAGCTTTGTTTCTGGATCTGGTTACTAAGAATGAAAGATGATTGGTTCTGGCCTGGAACGGAGGTTCAGGACATTCACGTGGGTCCGCTCGGAAGGCACCTTTATGCACATTGGGCCAGCCATCCCAGGGCTCATTACTCATGGCTTAAAGACATAGTTTGCGCTGATTAGCTGTCATTTAAATCTATAGTTAAGACAGTTTTCTGCTTTTTACCTCTTACCTGAGCACCTATATTAATTGTAGCTTAGATAAAAGAAAAGGATGGCAGCTATATCTAGTTGAGATTAATTCTACCTAAGAGGGCCAAGGGCTTTTCAAGTTCACATTTCATCGCTGCCTCTTTGAACTAGATGACTTTAATGAGTACTGTACTGTGTCATTTTCCTATTAGCTCCCTGTATTTCTGATCGGTCAATTCATACAATTACGACATTCCATTTTCAACTAATTTTATTTGGGAGATCTTGCCACTTCTTATGGGTTCCTCTGGCCCTCTTGTTTTTGGCTCTTGTGAAGCCCACCAGGAGGGTCGCCTCCCACTCCCCATTCCCTGGCTTTTATGCTCTGCTAAAATTATCAGACTCAGCTTGAATTTGTACTTCAGGAGGCTTCTCTGAAATCAAAACAAAGCTATCTGTTGATGTGTCTGGTTACTAGACTGAAGATTTGTCTGAATTATTGAAATGCCGACTGGTGTCTGGTGTCTGGGCAGGTTACATACAATGCTCGCTCCCTTGTGGTTTCTTGTATGACCACGGATTTAAATTCCAAATGGTTCACTCAAATACTTTCAATATTGTCACTTAGTTGATAACCTTGAAAGATTTCTAGCAGGCCCTTCCTTATCCCAAAGGAGTGTCACTTATGATGGAATTCATTCAGAGAAGTATTGATCCGTCAGCCATCACACTCCATTGATTGCCCCTCCTCCATCAGAAGAGTGTCCTTCATGGGCCCGGAATGTTCTTATTGCCTCTAGGTACGATTGTTTATTCAGCAAGGGTCTTCATGTAAAGCCTAGCAACACTCTAAGCTAATGAGGCTTGCTTGAACAAACAGCAGAACTTTTACATCCAAATGAGCCCTCACTCCCTGACTCTCCTTTTCCATCATTCTACCTCTTTGTGGCCCATAATAAGTGTGGCGGGTCCATCTAAGCCTCTCCCTCCCTCCCTACTGCTGAGTGTCCCCAGGGGACCTGTTTTCCTGTCCTCCTATTGCACAACGGGGTAAGGGAAAAGAGAGAGAGAGAAACAAGTGACTGGTGGACATCCATGCAGCAAGGCAAAGAAACCTGGCAGAGAAGGGAACCCCCTAAATATGCTGAGCACACAGAGCATAGGGCCCTTCTGTTGCTGTATAAGGGATGTGTAAAGGCAGAATGTTGTAAACGAATTATTCTTTTATTGCTCCTAAATGTACCACGACTGAGCTTCAAGGAGCAAGGTAGAGGGCTCATCCGAGTGTCTTCGAATTGGATATGACAATTCAGTAATTTCTTTGGGAGTAAGGAGCACATAATAGATATTTTTGTGTCTCTACAGCTTTGTCCCTAGCAGGTGGTAAGTGGGTTGTTGTTGAAACAATAGTATTAGAACTTGTAAAGTGAAGCCTGTATTGCTATAATAAATATAAAATCAGGATCATCTCCACATAGTAATTGTAAAATAATCGCATTATTATCATCTGCCATTTCCCATTTATCAGCATCATTACTCTAAAGTCAGGTGGCATGAGTGCCTTATTTTTTTTTTGCCTCATTTTTTATTTGTGTGAACCGAGGCATAGCAATCAACTGGGGGACTGGTGTGATGACTTCGAACAAGAACCTAGTTCTAACTCTCCACGAGGTGTGCCTGTCAATAATCTGGATGAAATTAGGAGCTAGCATCATTCATGGTCGCTATTTACAAAAGTCTAATTAATACCTCTCACTCACTAATGAGATACTTCTCCTGATTCCACAGACAAGCAGAGCTGAGCCAGTGACGTCAGAATGCCAGAGTGAATTATTGGGCTTGTGTCAACACAGGCAGGGATGAAAAATCACCTTAGTGAACTTAATCCAGGAGCAATCAAAAGACCGAAGTTTTAATTAGTGAGAGTTGTGATTTACATTCTCATTCAGCATCCCAAAACTCTGCATTACTGTTCAAACTCCTGTACCTTCCTGGTTGTTGTCTGACACTGGTTAGGATAGTTAATGTGCTTTTAAATAACATTATGGTTAATGGACCTTGGAAGGCACTGACGTATGAATCCATTTCCTTATGCGTCAGCAGAACTATTTCCATTAGAGAAATCGGTGAAAGATCACACATTTGGAGGAGCAGTAAGGGGGGCATTTTAGCTTGGTACTTGGTTCTTTCACCCTACCCACTAAGACAACTCAAAAAGACACCTACAATTACTGACATCAAGATTCACTTCTAACCAGAAAGAGAAAGACGCCAACGCACTAATAGTGACTAAAGGAACAGAGTGAATTTTAAGAAACACAGCACAAGTAATGTATGGAAAGGGGTGCTGATTTCTTCAGCATAGTCACGCTTTTCCATGCCACTGTTACATTCCATAGCTCTAGTATGTTCTGGCTCAGCTCAGTAGGAAAAATCTTCTTTCCTTTGAGTGTAGATGTAGGTTTTGGGACTTAGTTAAATGTCATGAGGAGGTAAGTTGGGGCCCAAAGTGAGGTGTATCTACACAGTCGTATCGTTCGTGTGTCCTATGGCACGAGAAGTCAGTGCCAGGGGGTAGTTCTGGAACTACTGTGAAAGGGGGCAGTGTCCTTGGAGTCTGTGTATGACCTCATCAGGTCATGACTTTAAGGAGGGTTGCGTGTGTTGGGTATAATGTAGACCCTGGTAGACTTGTTCAAAATCTGTTTCAAGACTTCGTCACACCACCTACACTGCCGCCTCCTTTGCCAAATCACCCTGAGCCTGGTTCTCCTTCCAACAATCTGGATGGAGCGAGCATTGCTCACGCGTGCAGATTTACAAAAGTCTAATTAATACCGCTCACTTGCGAATGAGTTACTCCTTTTGACTCCATAGACACGCAGGGCCAAAGAAGTGATGCCAGAATTTCTTAAGTGAATTATTGAGCTTGTGACAACCTGAGCTGAAATGAAAAATCACCACAGTATATTTAATCCAGGAACAATTAAAAGGCCAAGGAATTAATTAATGTGCATTTTAATTTGTTTAAAGTCTTGAATGAGGGAGTTTTTTTGTTTGCTCTGGTGGCTTTTTTGTATCCTCTTTGATTACAAGTGACTGTGCCTTTGAGGAAAGATGTCCATGAACCTCTGGGCAAGAACAGAAGAAGTGGGCTGAGTCTGCAAAGACCATTGCAGTTCAGGTGATGAGCCCAAGGAATTGATAGGAGATCTCAAAGGACAATTGCCAATAGAGGGAGCAGGTGATGATAAAAGGGAATTGACCACAAGCTTGACAAGAGTGTGGTGCCCCAGGAGTCCTGGCCAAAGAATTAAAAAGAGGCGCAAGGGAAATCAGAAGCGCTTCTGTGTGGAGTCTCCCTAGATCCTGAAAATATGTGGACAGCAAATACAGCTGCTAAGGCGAGGGCAAGATCCAGGCACATGAACTGTGCTGGAGAAGGGAAGTCACAGAAAGCTCCAAGCCCACAGATACAAGACAGCGCTTCTTCCTGTTCACCAACAATGGACAGCTATATCGCTCGGGAGACCAGCTAAGAAGTAGGTTTCCCACTTTCTTCTCCAGTGTCAGGTTAGATGAGCAGGAAAGCTGTGATTACACCACATGAGGTTTTTGTTTTGTTTTTAAAAAAAGATTTATTTGTGGTACATATACAGAATGGAATACTATTCAGCAGTCAAAAAGACAAACTAGAGTCATTTGTAGAAATATGGTGCTAGAAGGGATTATGCTCAGTGAAATAAGTCAGAAGGCAAGAGAAAAATAACGGATGCTTTCACTTTTAGGAGGAATATAAGGGAGCCAAATAAGGAATCAAGGAAAAGAACAATAACATTAAAAAAAATCAAATCACAACACAACAAAAACAGACAAAGACAACTTAGAGGCACTTTGGAGGTGGGGAGGGAGAGTGGCTGGGATGAGGGCAGAAAGAGCACATAGGACTGAGGTGATGGTGCAATGATGAATTGGTGGTGGGAATTCCATGGGGACTACAATTGGTGTCAAATATACATGAATAAAGAAAAAAACAGATTTATTCACTTATGCATATAAGAACTGGGGTACAGGTCAGAGGTGGGGGGCTGGTAAAAGGATTCACCAGAGACAGAGTGGGGAGCAGAACAGGCAGTGCTGAGGAGAGCAGTGGGCGAGACAGGAGAGGCCTGCTGCGTCATGTGAGTCAGCTCCCTGGCCAGGGATTGAGCTGGTGCAACAGAGGCTTCCTATAGCTTCATAGTACTGAGACTTAACCCCTTGCACCACCAGGGGGACCCCAATGTCACATGAGTTTAACTGCCTACACTAAGGCTGATGTACTTTCTGATAGGGTGCTCTCAGCAGCTAACCATGGGTAAATTAATAGTATAGAAATTATACTTCCACTCAACTTGACTTTAAAAAATCCATATAAGATTTTTAAAAATCCATAGAAAAATCCATAGAAGAGGGCTGTGCCTCTTAGACTTGGCACCAGGAATACGTTTGAGTCTCCTGATAAAATGACGCTCTTCCTTTTTGTTGCGATCGAGGTTGCTATTACCCACCACATTTCCATTATGACCTTGGCTGGTAGAAACTCAGACCTAACTGTAGCACTCAGTTTCAGTAATCCTGCTCTCCCAGACTTTGAGAATGAGTCTTTCTCCCTTTTTAAAATATTTATTGATCTTGTTTTGTCCCAGGGTCATATTATAGGCATAGTTTAGATTGAAGCTACTTTGAATTTGGGATAGTGGTGGGTTATAAATTGTAAGGAAAATTATCGCTGCGGCCTTGCCTGTGATGGGCAGCACCAGCCTGCACTCTTCCTGGCCTACGAGCTCTGACTGGGTGCGGTATAGAATCAACTGGGCTTCTGTTAGTCTCTGCCCCCCTCCCCTCCACTTCGCACTGTATTTGATGCTTTCCTGTTAAATGGATTTTTCATCCTAATTTTGACAGGCACCCAAATATCAGAAAAAATTTCGGGGGCAGGGACATAGAGCAACATGCAGCTACTCACTTTTTTGTTTTTCGTTTTTTTAAATCTCTGCGGCCCGCTATATAAAATAGCCAAGAAGGAAGTTTTCCAGTGAAGTCAGGCCCTTCCAGCACAAGCATTGCTGACTGCTGGCAGTTGCCAATGTTCAGGTTGTTTTAGTTAGTGCCTTACTTGACTTTTAGTTTGTGGCCATCACTTGACAGAACTCAAACTAACTCTGTTGTCTCTGGGTTTTTTTTTGGTTTTTTTAAATATTTACTTATGCATGCAAGAGCTGGGGTAAAGGCCAGAGGCAAGGGGTGAGAGGAGTCACCAGAGACAGAGTGGGGAGCAGAACAGGCAGATCAATGGAAACACACTGCTGAGGGGTGCAGTGGGTGAGGCAAGAGAGGTCTGCTGTGCCATGTGGGTCCCCTCCCTGGCATGGGATCGAACTCGCGCTGTGTTGCAGCTGCTTCACAGAGTGGTGCTCAACCCGCTGCGCCACCAGGCAGGCCCTCTGTTTATTTTTTGAAAGGACTGTTGTTTCTAGGAGAGATGACCAGTAAACAGACTCTCCGCCTGTGCCCAGACACCATAAGTGAAAGGGCCAGGGCGTGGTCTGCTAGCCGTTGACTCCCTGCAGCCCAAAGTGTCCCAGAGACAGTGTATAATCTCCCCTAGAATGATGGGCGATTGGACACTGGGCCTCGCCAAGGGCTGGCTGAGTTTTGACATCCCAACAAGTGGGTGGTAAAGGACATCTTTCTTTCATTT
The DNA here is from genome assembly GCA_019455555.1 of Galemys pyrenaicus. Taxonomy (NCBI): domain Eukaryota; kingdom Metazoa; phylum Chordata; class Mammalia; order Eulipotyphla; family Talpidae; genus Galemys; species Galemys pyrenaicus. The sequence continues at coordinate 2,269,722 of JAGFMF010011408.1, read as the reverse complement.
AAATGAAACTGCCAGCCAGACCTAGAAAGGACTAATAAAGCAAAAGACCTTAAAGGAGATTTAAAGAAACAACAAGAAAACTTTGAGAGTAAAAGAGTCACACTTTCCTTCTAGAGTTTTATCTCCTTTTTGAGTTTCTAGAACTTGAATGCTGAACTGCTTTTCCATGAGCCCTAGACAAGCTGGTCATGTCAAAGGTAACTAATATACCACACAGAATAAAGGGAAAACATTATTAGCATAGAGAAGATGAGGTCACAAAACCCATAATTCTAAGAATCCCAGGAGAAACATCAAACAACTTTTAAAAGCATTTCTTTTGTTTCTGAACCACAGAAGAGTTGTTTGTATCCCCTTTTAGGCAGCTAGCTTGGTGCCTCCCCTCCCATCGCTGGGTTTCTGAGGTAAATGCCATCTTAATTCTCACCAAGTGTCAGCTCTGCTTTTCCTGGTTGAAATCTATGCTGCTCCCAAGACCCCCCCCCCCACTTCCCCTGCAATCCAAAGATCTAGACTACTTCCCAAGGGTGTGCTGGTGGAGCGGCATTCTCGAGCTCCAGTAAAGGTGGCAGTTCTTCACAGCGTATCTCCCTGTCCCACAAATACTCATTCTTTACAACTCATCCCGGGGAAGGGGGGTCCTGACCCAGTGATCTCTCATTGACGAGTATCTGGAAATGGCGTAGTGTGGTTTCACATGTATGGCATCCCCTCTGTAGACAATGTCAATAACTGAGTGAAGACAGTCATTTTCTCACAAAAGTCCAGCGAGATAGGAAGTAGGGCAGGAACAAACCTGGGATTTGTTCCTGGTCAGGAATGAGGACATTTTTCAGAAGGACTTTGTTCTTTCATTTCCTTCAACTCTTGGAGTAATAAACTTCCTTTCTGCTTTTCTCATTTTTATCACTATAGTTTCCCACCACCCCATTTCTCCATTTTCCCTAAGCCAGGAAAGACCTCCAGGAAGCCAGATCTTGGCATTGGAATTTCAGTGTTTGCTATAGAGAAATGTATGGACACCCAGTTCACAGAGGTTTAAAGAATTTGTTGAAACAGGAAGTTGATTGTTCAATGGCTGGGGAGAATCAGAGCGTAGAATCTATCTTACAAATTGGTGACAGAGATGAGATGACTCAGGAAGCCCAGACCCTCTCCAGTGCAAAACAAGTGGGTCCTGGCATACAACTAACTCAAAATCTGATTATTCCAGCGCCAAGATTTTCTTGAAGTTTTGAAGCCAAGAGAAGAGCAATAAGGTTCATTTCCAATTCTGAACATACTAGAGGAAGCAAACAACAAGAACAATAATGAAAAGCAGATTAATTGTTTCTTTGGGAGATTATAACCATATTGTAGAAACTTTAGTATAGTTGCTTCATCGAGTTTAGGCACTAAAACAGTTTCTTTTTTTTTAGTGAATGTTGTTGCAATAAATAAGACCAAACTGAAAAAACATGTCTAAAGCCTGTAATTATGGATTTGTTTGGGGCAAAAAATGCTTCCTTCAGCATCCTTCAGATTATCCTTTCCAGGAATTGATGAGAATAGGTTGCATGTGATCAAGAAGGCTTAGTCTCTATCAGATGCCTCTGGCATTATAAGGACAGCATGACTGATGAAATACCACAACTAATCAGAAAAGTGCACTAGAAGCAAGCGGCACGTAGCAGCTGGAAACCCAAGACACAAAACTGTCACATAAGCAGCAAATGAGTCTCTTAGGATTGGAACCTTCTTGCCCCCACATCCAGTTTCTCCTTTGGCTTGCACCAGCCCGCTTTCTCCACTCGAGCTTGTCAAGCTTAATCTTCTTCCCCGGTTTCTCTTCTCAGTCTACACACTCACCCTGTGTCATCTCCTGTGTGGTAAGTTTTCCACTACCATCGACATGCAGAACTCCCCGATGGGTGGAGACCATTCTTCAGCTGATCTAGCTACACCCAGTTAACATCTGCATCTATCTATAGATGGATATGCCTCCATATATATCCATCTATTCAGTTGTCAACTAAACCTCATGCCTGGGCATCCCACTGGCACACAAAACTCAAAGATAATCCAGAAATGAATGTTCCATCTCCTTCAACATACACTCACTGCCCCCCCCACCCCAAGACACAAGGCTGCCCATCCTTGTCTTCTTACCCTATACTGCTTATCCTGATGAATGGAGTAGCAATTCATCTTGGTCTAAGCCTGCCTGTCTTCTTCTGGACATCAAGTGGTTCTGACCCTCTTTGCTCAGGCCAACCAAGTTGTGTCATGTATCACGTTCCATCCTTGGATACCCGCCTGGGATACCTCCCTTCTCCTCTCCATATCTTACTTTACTATCTCTAAGGCTACTTCTGGCTCCATATTTCTATGAAGCTTTCTCTTAACTTGGGATATTAGTCAATAAAGGACCTCAGTCTTTGGCTCAGCCACCTGTCTTGGGTCTATCTATCTAGACTGCTATTAAAAAACTCATTCATGAAAGACAAGGACAAATTGGGGACACTTGGTGCGGAGGGAAGAGGAGGAGGGTTGAGGGCAGACAGGAGCACAGGGGACTGAGGTGATGGTGCACTGGTGATAAGGTGATGGGGAATACATGAAGATTACAATTGATGTCAAATATACATAAATTAAAAGGAAAAAATTAAATTAAATTTTAAAAAATCATTCATGAACAAACGCGTATCGTTATGCATTCTACAAGGGCTAGCATGTAACTGGGTAGTGGGTGACACAGAGTAAGATGTTCTGATTCCACGAATGTTAGAATTTTAATAATCTGTGAAAATGTACTACAAAATAATTCTCATTAAAATAACAGGACAGAAAAATGTTGACCATTGGGTTTCATTAAGAGAGGAAAATTAGTCATCTGTACACACCATAGAACAGAAAACGCTTGCAAAGGAGACCCTATTAGCAGCGGCATATATTCAGACAAGTGTGTGGTGTCTGAATGGGCGATGCTTCAGCAGTTTACAAATGAGAATATTTTCAGTGTTAACTGTCCCCGTAAATAGAACTGAAACGTATAAAAACTTACGGTTTAGACGTTCAGTGGCAGTGAAGAGACACACTGCAGCACAGTTGGAGGAAATTTCTTGTTACTCCAGAAAGCATTTTCAACACCTTGCTGATAGGACCCTTTTACTTTTTTTTTTTTCCCTAAGGAGCCAGATACCCTTTTACATCCTGGTTATATCTGCCACCTTAGAAAGCACTTCAAATCGATTTCATCAACGTGGATTATTTTAATACTCCAGGCTTTGGACACCAGCGCATAGCTAGAGACTGGGTGTGCTGACACCCCACTGGGAGGGTAAAAGCTTCGGTGAGGCAGGATCACCCTGCCCCAGTGACCCAAATGGTCCAAGATCCTTGAGCTGGTCCAGACAGAATCTGACCCCAGGCTAGTCCAGTGTCTCTGCTCCCAGTCTCAAGGCTGTCGCCAGGTAGATTTTTTTTTTATAAGCACGTTCAATTATTTTTTTTTTCTTTTTGTCTTTTTTTCTTTTTGTTTTTTTTCCCTTTTTTTATTAAAATATTTTAAAATTTACATATACTTGCCATTAATTGTAATCCCCATGTATTCCCCATCACCATCTCACCAGTGCACCATCACCTCAGTCCCTCGAAGCACGTTCAATTATATGTAAAAGTTTTTATTCTGTAACTTTCTCTTTTTTTTGAGACAGCTTTGGTTTACAACACTGTGCATGATTTAGGGGACTAGGTTCACACCTTCACGTGCATGTCACCATACCATACCCCTCACCACAACATCCATAATCCTCCACGTAGTCCATGGTCCCCTCTTTTTTACTCTTGTGTCGCCCTCTAGGGTTTGATTTGACTTAGACTTCTCTGTCCCTCTATTTTGTACCTTTATATTGTACATATGAGTGAAATAATCTGATATTTGTCTTTCTCCTTTTGGCTTATTTCACTTAGCATAACCCCCCTTCAGTTTTATTCTTGTTGCAAATGGCAAGACTTTATCTTCTTTTTTATAGCTGAGTAATATTCCACTATACACACACACACACACACCACCCCCCACATCTTCTTAATCCACTCCTCTGTCATAGGGCAGTTGTTTCCTTAAATTGTATATTGTAAATCGTGCTGCACTCAACATTCGTGTGCCTATTCCCCTTTCAACCAGTGTTACTATATTCTTCACATAGATCCCAGGAATTGAATTGCTGGGTATATATGCCTGGTCCTGCTCCTCCACTTTCCAGAGTCTGCACCATCACTTGGCCCTGCCTACAGTTATTTTGACAGCACCGTTCTCCAGAGTTGTTGATTCTCACTGAGTTTACCCCATATCTGTGGGCACTGGTGCTCAGAAATGGCACCATAAGAGGCTGCCACTATTTTAAGCATATAGTGCAATCTGACATAAGTCATTTAAAAAAACCCCAAAGCCACATGACTGTTACCTAATATGCACTAGTCAGTCAGTTCAATTCAACGCACATGTTAGAAGCCAGTTTTTCAGGATGGTTTTCAGTCAATAGGCATTGAAACCCCTCTAGATAATAGATGTTATAAGAAACTTCGTGAACATACATGAACACGATTTGCCCTTGTCTTCAAAGAATTTAATATATAATGTGCAGACACAGTGGACATTCTTGAAAATCCCGTAAGAACATACTCAGTGGAAAGCAGAAACGCAGTGATTATTCACCAGGGAAAAGGTGATGAATGAATGATCTGTCCCTTCCCCGCATGCCCAGCACCTTGGTTCATATCATTCTGCAGTATAAAGTGAGAATCTCACTTCCAAGTAAACAGGCAAACTGACTTCTTTTTCTCTGAGTGCTAATTCCTGCCACAGCAGTTGGCCTCTTTTGCTTTTCCTAAAAAGTTCACTGAGAATTTCTGGGTCGACTCTGGGGACTCCATAATATAAAATGTTCACCAGCTAGGCGCCAGTTGTGAATTTTTAATTGGGCCAGATCATTTTCAGTAAATAGAACTGCAAACTCAATTAATGTTGTCACATCCAATTTTCATCTCACCTGCTTCTGAGCTCCACTTTGTGGTGTTTGTAGTTGTCGCTTCCTCAGCAAAAAGGAACATCGCAAGAGATGCATGTTGGCAGCCATTTACATCCTCGTCCCTTCTGATGCAGGGGCAGACACTGGGGGCCCTGCACCCAGCCGTTTCTGATTGTGTTGTCTGGAAAGCAGGGACCATGGACACTGCCATCTGTTTTCTCAGTGGCCAGCAAGAGTGGCTTGCACTACTTGTGAGGCAGTGGTTCTTAAAGTGTGGTCCATAGTAGGCAATCTCAGCATCACCCCGAAACTTGTTACAAGTGGGACCCCATTCCGGAAATGCTGAGTCTGAAACTCTAGGGTGGGGCCCAACCATCTGCATTTTACAAATTTTCCACTGTGATTAAGTCAGTGAGCCACTGGGGAGATAAGAGTTTCAAATGAAGAGTAGGCATCCTTTCATTCTATTTTGTGAAAATTCTCATAATCCAGAGTCGATTTCCTGAGTTTAAAGTGAGCCAGAAATCACAATTTTTCTTACAGTACCTCAGCTTTCCCTTTGCTTTCCCTGTTTCCCGCAGACACACGCAGCTGCTCCTTGTTTTCGCCAAGCTCCTCTTCACACTTCATTTTTTCCATTTGGTACATTGCAGTGTTGTGTACCTGTGCACTTGCTCACCTCTTCCGGTAGCCTTTGGACCACTTGAGGGCAGATCCTTGTCACACTCATGATTGTTTTTCCAAGACCCAATGTAGTGAAGGAGACATAGAAAATGTGGTTAATGATTTTGAGTAAATTCCTAATTTGATTTTTTAATCCAATTTTATTGATTTACCATTTGTTGACATAACTGCAATTTCTAGTACAAACTCAGCCCTCCTCACGAGTGCATGCAGCCACCGTCAACCAAAGCTGCGGTGCCAAGGTCCATCACATCGCCGCTCTGTTCCCTTCTCCCTTCTGCCTTCCTTCTGGTAACCACTCTTTCTTTTTAATTGATTGATTGATTGATTGATTGATTTAGCATTTCAATTAATTAATTAATTTTCTTGATTTAGTTATTTTCTTATAATTAATTTATTTTTCTTTTCTCAGGTGTAGTCCCCATAGAATTTCCACCACCACTTCACCCGTGCACCGTCACCACAGCCCCTTGTGCTCTTCCCATCCCTGCCTTGATCTCAACCCCTCCCCCTCCCCCGCAGAATGTCTCTGATTTATAGTTAACTGTCTGTTTATTTTTGTTTTGTTTTATTGTTGGTAACCACTATATCTTAAACAGAGTCTAAGAAGTAGTTTTGGTGTGTTTTGCCAGTTTGTTTTGGTTATTTACATTACACAGATCAGTGAACTTATATGGTATTTGTCTTTCTCCTTCTGACTTATTTTACCTAGTCAGGTAATAATCACCTCAAAATCCACCCATCTTGTCCCCGAAGACTTTCCACACTTTCATCTCTTTTAATAGTTGGGTAATATCCATTGAGAATATCGACCACAACTTCCTTATCCACTCATGCGTTGGTAGCCATTTAGCTTATTCCATGTCTTTTTCAAAGTGATGCTATTATGGTCTTAAAAACATAGTGCTGGTGGATGAAGAAACTGCGGCCCAGAGAAGTTTAGGGATTCCATAGTCGGTTGCCAGGGCTAAAAGCCAACTTTGCCTCACCTTAAGGCGATGGCCACTATTCCTTACACATCCTGCCGTGAACTGAATTCAACCTGAAGCCGAGGATACTTTGGCTCTTCAAGGGCAAAGCCTTGGTCTCCTCCCAGATAGGCCGCTCACTCCCAGCTGTGGTGGGATACTAGAAGCTGCCGCATCCTCGCACCACCCTGGAGACTTGGTTCTGAGAGTGGCTGAGGCTGCCTGTTCGTGAGGCTCAGGGCAGAGACCAAGAACAGGAAAAGGGAGGGAACCGTGCAAAACTAGGAGTGGGCCTAGCTCTACCAGCAGTACAGTCCTGACATGTAGTTCATCCTTGGCAAAGGGGAGTCAGAAAGAAAAGATGCGAGCTGCAAGGGAAGCCAAGGTTTCAACTTCAGTGTTGCTTATCTGACAGGCTGTCGTCCTTACACCAAGGTGACAGCAGCATGGAAAGTTCCTTGTGAGGTGCTTCTGTTAAGGGAGTGGGTTAAGAGTGATCACCACACACCTGTCCTGAGACCCAGCTCTCCTTGTCATCCATACAAAATCTGGCTGATCTAGGAAAGTGGAGAGACGCAGACGGTAAACATGAGGTAAAGAAAGTCATTGGAGAATGCAAGGATCAAGGCCTGCACTTTCCCTCATTAACCTTAGCCTTGAACTCCACACAACTAAGTGTCCTGGCTCACGCTCTTTTACTTGAATCCCAGGGGTATAAGACTTGTATGTAACATACTTGTAAATCCTCACCCACTGGGGTGGAAATCAGCAGGGCCTGGCAAAGGCAGCCTGCTCCCTGAAACAAGGCGTGTCCATCAGGCCTTGCTGCTTGCCTCTTGGGTTTGACCACCCCTCTGGAGTGATGACTGTACCTGTGACCCTGTCTTTCTTCTTGAGAGGCAGTGCCAGCTCTCTCATTGCACGCCGAACACTATCAACGCCCCAAGTCAGCGTGCTCCAAACCAAACCCATCATTGTCTCCTCTAGTCCACCTCCCACTCCCGACTGATTGCTCTCTTTCAATGGCTCCTCTGTTTTCTCAGTCATTCAGCTCTAAACTCTCCCTGCAGCTTTCACCTGCGTTGCCTTCTGACTCTCTAGATGGAGTCCAACCCCACGTCAGTACGTCAGTCACTGCTTTTTGATCTGCCATGCGTGGCTTTTTCCTTTCTGCCTTTGTAACTGCCATTCTATTCCAGGCTGCCATCATATTTCAGGTCTAACCTCAAACTATCCAGTTCCACATCTGTGACTTTTTGTTCTTCATTGTCCCTAACTGAGGGAGGAGCCCAGAGCTTGGCGTGAACGCAGTAGTTATAAGACACCATCCAGCGGCTTCTGGTAGTCTGGAGCTCTCAGAGGTCTGAACTCTTGGTAAAGACAGAGTGGATAGCTGGCAAATAATTTAGGAACTGGTTTGCGTTCTCTCTTGGTGTTAGTGATGCATTCGGAGATGAGTCCACTTATCCCAGATAGAAACAACATCCGCCGAGAGGGAAGGAGAGCAAAATAGCAATGATAATCAATACGCGGATTGCTGTAGCCCCCCCACACCCCTGTGGCGAGTTGTTAGAGTGAGAAGTTAATGGAAGGGCAGAGAGAAAGTTAATGTGCATGCCTTGGCTGCCTTTTCCCAGAGACCTGCAATTACAAAGTAATTGTGAGCTTATCAGTGAATGGTTTACCTGATTGGTTTAATTCCCTCTGCTTTATAGATGAGAATTCTAAGCTTCAAAGAAGTTAGATGTCTCGTTGGCAGCCAGGACTGGAACTCAAGATTCCTGGATAAATGCTTTGAGCGTATGAGGTGACAGGTCACAGCACACTGGGCTTCACGGAGCTTTTTGTCTCCTCTCGAGAAACCTCAGTCACTGTGCGCAGTGGGCACAGGGACGAGGGAGGGAAGCTAAACAAAAGCACAACCTAAATGAACAGAATTTTCTTTGCTTGATGATTAACAGAAATATAGATAAGGGGAACAGGGTGCTTCAAGGGGCATGGACTCTAATTTAGACACTTCAGGTAGAAGAAAATGAAAATGTTTGAAGCAAAGAAAGAAAACCACTCAGGACATAACCTAGCAAGATAGACAAATGAAATAAAGAAGCCTCATCAACTCCAATTAAAGGAAATCAATATTTGAAGAACTGTCGTCTTACTTAGTAACAGAACAAGGACAAAAATACTTCAGAAATGTGTCTTAGAGACTAGGAAAGCAGGCTTTCATGAGGAAGCAATCATGATTGAAAAGCCTTTGAGGAGGCGACCACTCCATGGATATGTTGTAGGAGGGACTCGAGCACCTGCTGGGGAAGCCGATTAGACAAGCTTCTATCCCTGGTAGGGTCTATATATTTTAAAGTGCATTTCCTCATCGTGGGCACTTTAAGTAGCCTGTGATCATCTTGAGGGAGCAAAGAGTAGCTGGCTTTTCCCCTGAGAGGCTTGGAATAACTTCTTAATAGCTTGGGTTTCATCTCAGTTGCCACTTACAACAACGCACAATGGAAAATATTTAGAATGATATAAACGCAAGATTCCTTCTTGGCACCAGGCAACCGTCCACACGAGTCTGCTTGGGAACCCTTCCTGAGCTTACCTGTCTTTATGAGTCACGTGGTGATCAAGCACCGTTGATGAGAATCCAGGTCCCCGTGACAGCTACTTCAGGCATGGACAGCAGGTGACATGGGTGTCGCCACTCCCTTCTTTCCCTCGCTAGTGCCAGACGTCGGTAATCAGTTGTGGCACTCCTTTCCGCTGAACCCAAAATGCAGCCTTTTTATTTGTTTGCTCAACAGATATTTTCTGAGCACCCTCTTAAGTGCTAGCGGAGAGACAGATAAACAATAAAATAGAAACAATGCCAGAAGCACCACATGCTAAGTGCCAAGTCAGAGATATGTAGACGGTAAGTATTATAGCCCAGCTCTCTCTTCTGAGATGCAATTTCAATTTTCTAGGACTCTGTAAATTAATTTTTTAAATTTCAAGGCTGTTGTAGTTAGAGCAGCATAAGTATTTTTCATGGGTCTCTGCTGAACTAATTCCAAAAAGAGCTTACTAAATATTGTAGAGAATGCAGTTTTCCTGTAGGTGACCCAGCCAGAAAGTGAATCAAGTGTGTTTCAAACCCTAGGTTCTTCTCCTTTGAGTACCTCTCTGACCTAAGAGAAAAATCCAGATTGGAGTGGAACTGATTGCCATTTTAAGTTAAGTGCACTGGATGCCATTTCAGTATCAAATTACTCAATCAGAAACACTTTGAAAATGCAGAAGAGTTGGGTTAGTCAGTTTCTCCACCCAAATACAATGTACGTAAAGCAGATTTTTTTCCTATCTCTCTGATGTTGGAGACATTTGTGGAAAATGACTTAGAGCGGGTCCTCAAATGACGTGGTTTTGTTCAGTGCCATTTCATCATAATGTTGATGAGAAAAAAACATCCCCCGCAAAGTTGAACAATGATGTCATTCCGGGAACTGCTTTCCTTTCATTTTGGGTCTTGAAGTCACCGTTTCCACGAACCTGTGGATCACGTTAGGTGAGGACTTCATTGTAGTGGATCAGTGGAGACAGCCAGGCAGGCCAGCAGGAGTTCTGGCACACAATCAATAACTTTTCCTGTCAGGAACTGACCTGGAAGGGTTCCTAGGCCTTTGATGAGGCTAGTCTGTGAGGCAGGGAGGAAGGAATCTTTTCCTCAGAAGAGGAGAGAGCTACTCAGGGTGAATGGAGGCAACCTGGATCCATGCCCTCTGGGACTTCAGACCACAGATTGCAAGCTGAAGAGGAAATGAAGGTAGGCAGGGCTGAAGAGTCATCCACAGACAGACAAAATAATGACAACTGGGTGGGTTTTTTCAGATATGTAGGTTGGGAACTATCTCACAGCACACCACCCGCCGCCATCTCCTATGTCCCAAATGCTCATTCATATATCCTAAAACCAGGCATATACCCTAAAACTTATTCCCGTAAATCCCTGGGATCATGGCTAATTTGGTGGCCAGGGTCTTTGGCAACACCTTAATCCTTACATCCTTGTCCCCTGCTTTGCCTCATCATCGAGGCTCCCACACCGCCTGCAGCTCTTCCTCTTTCTGCTGAAGCACTTCTGGAACTCAGGGTCCTTCTGTCTCGAGTTTTCAGTATGATGGCACCTTACCCACACTTACCTACACAGCTGAGAACCTTGAGGAGGACCCCATGGCTCTTCCCCTCCGTGTCCCACTAGTCTTTTTCCACCAAAGTCTGGAGTTTGGCTGCAAAATTCAACTCGTAGGATCCAAGGCTGCCACGGGTTCTGCTCTCTCCCTCTCTGCTGTCCGTACATCCTGCCCCAACACTTCTTCTGTTGGCAAGGAGCCAACATTTTGAGTTATTGCCATTCCTTTCCCCTAGTCTTGGGGCGAACCTTCTATCTGTGAGTGTTTTCTGAGAAAGGTTTTGTTTTCCTCTCCCTCAGCCAGTGTACATGATCTGCCGTGGGTCGGAGAGGTCTTTATTCCTGTCTTTTAAAGGACGAGAACTCCAGGAGTACCCCCTCCAGAGCCTCAGTTAAGAAGAATAAAGCTGCCACTGCCAGCTGCCAGCTTCCCCAGATGTCCCGCAGTGCTTTGCGCGTAAACAGGGTCACTTGTCATGCAGATTATAAAGGACCCTCTACCCAAGGCACAGACATGGGAATTTAGAGTGGGAATGGATCGCCGTCCAAAAGATACAACCTGGGAAGTCTGAACTTCAGAACTCCAGGAGTCCTGTGAGCAGACCATCTATTCTTAACTCGTTGGCATGAGCGGTCAGAGTGAGCTCAGGGTGAGAATGCAGAGTTTCTCACTGCTTCCTGACTGGCCTTGGGGCAGAAGGAGGAAGGCTCAGTGGTCAGTGACCAGGGTCTGGAAGCCAAAAATTGAGACCTGCTGGAATTTTGCAACAGAGCATTGCGTCCTTTGCACCACACAGTGCAGTTGTGAATTCTTCTGAGTTACAATCTTTCATCCAGTTGTTACGCGGGATACCTTAATCTCTCGACTTGGTTCTGGAGGAGGAGGAGGAGAGCTGGGATGGTGCCAGCTACAGCCAGGGAGTGAATGGGCACGGGCAGCGTTGCCGGGAGCCTTTCACGCCCCACTCAGAACGTAGTTACATTCTGGTGTGCGTGTGAGCGGCATGCTCTGGCAATGGGCCCCCGCACCGTGCAGGAGTCCAGGCACTGCCTCAGTGGGCTTCGGACGCCTCTCCCCGGAGACAGTGTTGCCCACTCTGTCCACAGAAGGACCTCAGCTCATCTCGGTGTCTCCCGCTTGAAAGACTGCTTTTCAGACCTCCTGGTCACTGACTCTTCCCGGCAGGAACTTGAGCTAACTCTCTGATTAACCCTTATCTGTGCCCACACGCACTCATATTACCTTTGCAATCACCAGGATGCCATGATTATGTCTTGTTCCAGTGGCATCCACGTAGCCATTTAAAGCTGGTGGGTGCAGGGCAGAATATCTTTTGTGACCCCTGTCCATCCCACATAGAAACACAGCTACTTGCAAGAACCTATTTCTGAGGTGCTTAAAAGACTCATAAATATCTGGAAAACTCTTTGACATTGTCTGAGACAATATTCTCTGCCTTTGGAAGGCTCCATTATACTCACTGAAAGCCAAGATACGCATTTTTCTTTTTTTCCTTCACTTTTCATAAACGGTTATGCTGACGTAGATCTTCCTAACAAAAAAAATCTTTCTGATGAAATCAGGATAAATAATTCCACACATCATGAGCGAAAGGCTTTGAATTGGTTTCCATGGAAATCTGAAGATGAAGTAAAGTAATAATTTAAAGACAGAGCAGCTGAATTGAAGATAATGGTAAAAATAGTTTGATAAAGAAAATAGAATAAAGTAATCAAGAAGACTCCAATCAATTATTCCTTTTTGTTTACCTTCAAGTGATTAATTTGTCTGCATTTATTAACCTGATGAGATTAAGCAGACCTTCCTAGTGATTTATTTTGTAATTGTTCCCAAGGTTTGACATAAGCTGTGGAGTTACTGAAGGTGGGGATTTAAATTCAATCACCCATGAAGCAGGTGGTGCTTCTCCTGAAAGAATATCTGAATTCATGTTCTTCCCACGTTAACATTATGAGTAAAAATTATTAATTCACCTGATAGTATCTCCCAAAGACTTTTAGAAGTCATTTGGCATCTACGCACTTCACTAAAAGTCAGCAGCTCCAGAACTGAACTTGTAATGCAGAGAATCCAGAGACTGCAATAAAGGATTTTCTATCAAAGATTAATTATTTTTATACACAATTTTTTCCTAGGGCCTCCTTTGGGACCTGGACTTTTTTTGAACTTAACCAGTGGTTCCTACTCTTTGAAGGATAAAATGCTGGATAAGATCATGTTTTATTTTGGCTGAAGAGAGAGAAAGAGAGGCAGAGAGTGAGACCTTGAAAATTTTTAAATGAAATGATTAATTGCTTTTTGTCTTTGTGGTCATTGTTTTCTATTTTTCCTGTGGGTATAGTAAGGATAGACGGGTTTCTCCAAATGCTAATCCAGGTGTCAACTCTCCATCATCTACAAAGGCCCGGAACACACCTAAGAGTGGGAAGTAAGTGAAAAGCGCGCCTGCGCTAATGTACTCACCATCAAGCCGTGTGCTGTTCTTGTTTTGTGATTCATTCACATTCATTCGGTAAAGATTTGTGGAATGTCTTCTGAGAGCCTCACACTGGGCTAGTCACTCGGGAGTTTATAACAAATAAGGCCTGTGTCTAGAACATAGAGTGCATCGAGGGGCAGGGAAAACCAGATGACTTTGGAAGGAAAGTGTAGGCCTGACCGGGAAGTATGAGAACTTACGGAAATTCAAGATTTGGACTATGAGTTTCAAAAATTAAAGAAAGAAGAAACAACATCACTGATTCTATGATATGCAAAATCCATGAAAATCTATCCCGATCCAGCATTGAAGTCCAGGGTTGAGTTAGAAGAATTTGGGAAGCCATTCCATAAATGTGCTGGTTGAACTACACACACATTATAACCATGTCACTGATTTCCATTGTGCATTGTCATCCTAGGACCTGGCATGTATTCCTGTCCATAAAGCTGTCATGTTGGTGTTGCCAAAGCTTGTATGGGCTGCATATCTGTGCTACTAGACTTACCTCTTTGGGCTGCTTCTAGGAAACAGCATTGGCTGACCTCTCCCTTTGGATTCAGCAGAGCATGGCAGTCTGAAACAGTGGCCCATGCAGATGACACACTTCCAAGCAGGCACTTCCCCTTCGAAGTGGAGGCTGCCTTTTGGTGAATGACATGGACTTTCTGTGAGCTCTCTCTCTTGGGTGTGGGGGGCATTGTGACAGGTAGAAATACAGTTCAGAAGGAGCACCCAGCCTGCAACTAGAAGATGAAAGATGCCTTCATCATGCTAAAAGCTCTAATCTAGCAATAAGATATGTCACTACGAGAGCATGGCTGTGCAATGAAAGGTGAATCTGTAATGGTCATATGTTTTATGTATTCAGCATTGGACTGTGAATGCTGCACTTTGAATACGATCTTATATTCAATTCCCGAAGTGAAAGATCTATTGGCTGCCTTTTTTTCTCTTCTTCTCCTCCTGAATATCATTTCACGTTTGCATGTAAAGTTGAATGTGGGCTATCTTGGAGAATATAAAAAGCGGTGGTGAAGACATAAGACTAAATCTCAGAGCAGTTAGAACTCATTTCAGATATTTATCACCAAGCACCACAATCAAAATGCTGTATAAATTATGAAGGAAGGGAATTGATGCATACACATTTCCAAGCAGCTGAATGTTTCCAAATTAGTCCCAATTCATCGTCAGCATGCGTTCTCAGTTAACAGCGATGGCATGGGAGAACCACTTTTAACTCCATGCTTGCAGAAACAGCAGGCCCTATCTGGACACCTTGTGCACACCCGCCACACCAGACTCTCCAGGTCAAAAGTGGCAGTTAGTAGACCCTGATGTATAATCATGCATGCTTGTGATTGCAGTTGCACTTTGCAAGGGGCGTTCTCTTTGTCTCCTTTGACTCCCTTCCCTTTTGAGTGAAGACTTAGTATGAGCCACAAAAGGAGCAGTTGGTAGAATCTGAGTGAAGATGACATAGGGAATGCATACCTAATACCAGACCCAGGTTGCTAGCAGGAGGAGGCCTGCATAAATCCATCTTAAATAGACCACCATGATCTCGTATCACACTTGCTGTATTTGGACACATCTCAAGCTTCTGCCATGAGGCGCTCCTCCCTCTCTGCACATTCTGAACTAGGTGTCTTTTCTCTGCCGTGCGCCTGACTCACAGATTGAGCCAGGTCTTTTGAATTCTTCATTATTTTTGTTATCAATGACAAATAATAAGTGCTCCAATAGCCTCTTCGTGCACGGATCTGCGTGCCGTTCTTTTATTTATCGCCCATCGTTTTTCAGGTTTCTCAGATTTTTTAAGCATGTTTTCTCCTTTCTCTGTGGGTCATCTTTGTCAACAGGAGCAATACTGACATTCCATGACTAAGTGCAGGACAAGGGCATGTTTCACCCTTTCTAGAACAATCTCTGTCAATGTTTAAGTTCATGTCTTTTAATTCAGAGGGAATGACTCTGTTTTTGGTTTAGGCTTGAGTGGTGGTGACGGTGGAGGGTAGGTAGATGTTCCCTCCAGGGCGTTTTCACCATCAGGGGTGCTGCTTTGCGGAGGTCCCCTGTTCTGAGCCCTGATACAGTAACTGGTGGCAGTGCGATACAGAGCAGTTACTCTTTATTTTCAGGCCAAACGCAGGCTGAGAGTAGAAGTATTCATTTTTTTTTTCTGAAAAGAAATTGGGCCTTCTGTTTTTTTAAGAGGCAAGAAATGTGAATGTCAAGTTGCCTCAGATATATGCTGTGGCTAAAAATAATAAGCTGAGTTGACTAAGTCCTATGGGCCAACCTCCATGCCGAATGCGTGATATATTTTGGCTCATCAGTCCTCACCCATCAAAAATGAGGAAGTAGGCACTTTTATTTCTCTTTTATACGCGAGGAAATTGAGGCTTAGGGTATTTCACACCTACGTGGGGCCTCCAAATAAACAAATTTGTTTCTTTAGCACCAGAAATAGTAATAACAACCGTAACTAAAATATATCGAGCTTTTGCTTTGTTCCATTGCACTAGAACCTGGGGCCACGTAGGCTCTCCAGGGGCTCAAAGTCTTAGCTGAGGAGACGGGAGGACAGTGGGGTACTAGAGTGCCAGTGAAGCACCTGATGCTGTTGGAGCCAGAATAGTTGCCTCGAACCAGCCGCAGGATTGATGTGGGGAAGACAACAGGAGGGACTGTCAATAAAGCCTCTGAGAAGTGACCCCAGATCTGTTTCATTGTACCCACTTATGCCTCATAGCAAGACTAGGTCAGAAGAGGAGTATGCAAATCTGTCGCAGGTGGGAAGAATCTTCTCTGTGTTGACAAGAACAGGTGGGATTCGTGGATTAGACTGAATGGCCAGTTCTGCCATATTTTCTAACGTCAATCCATTTGGGGCCAACTGAGATGCAGTTAGTGTGCTGAGTAGCTTAAGAATCCTACAGCTTGAAAGTCGTGTCATTTCGCCTGCTCTGTTCATTGCCTGGATCTGAAAGGGGTAACCAACCCTATGTTTTGGGGAGGGACAGATGGAATGGGCTATGTCTGATCAGCAGAGCCAGACTATCCTGAAAATGACTTTCAAGGAGGTGCACAGAGTGTCTTTTATGCCGACAGTGAGCCGAAACTGACAAGGCAGAAGAAAAGTGAGTGCAGCGCCGTACCTCTGAGATTAGAAAGCAAGAGTCTCACCATGACTGATGGGCCAGGCTACTGCACAGAACCTCACCTTTGCTTACCTATGCTAATGTGAATCTGTTACTCTGTCCGAAAGTGTCAGGCTACAGTCAATCCATTTGCTGGCTTATTGGGTTGTTCCAGAAAGCTCTTAGCCTGTCAAGGCTGACATATCTAGTAGCCACAAAGAGCCATTACAGATTTTCATTCTATATCAGCACGTTTTCAGCCTCTACACGAGGCCAACTCTTGCTGAGCACCCAGGGACAGGTAAGTCGCTTGCCCAGAGCCACGTGTCCAGTTAGCGGCCAAGGGCAGTCTGAAATCTTGGTCTTCTAATACTTGTCCCGTGCTTCTTCTACCAAATACATGCTGCTGCTTTTCTCCCAGAAAACAAGATCTTGCCTCAATTTCTTCCAGTGGAAGAGGCTAGGAGCCCAGTCTCAGAGTGTCTAGCTGGCCTGCCCTCCATATATGGTGATACTCGTGTGGCAGAGTTGGGTCAGCCTCTGGGAAAATGGAGCCTTTCGGGGGAGAAATCAGACTCATTCCACTTTTCAGAAAACATGGCAGTGGTGGCAATGAAAGAAAATGACAAACACTTTTCATATACTTCACTTTTCCTGTACAGTGACATCATTTGGGCTGTGTTTGGACAGTTAGCCCTCCTCAACATCTCTGTTGAACCAGTTTTGACACACCCCTTCATCATGAAAGCAATAAAGAGTACTCATAGCTCACTACAGATATTCTCCCACAAATTAGCTAACCGAAGCTGAGTGTGTGTGTGTGTAACATTCAGAGGCGTCAATTTAAAAATGAGATTACAGGCAGTTGCAGATGACGATGGAAATCAATCACTCCTCACAGCCTAAGTTGTTTTTCATATAGTTCCTGGGTATGGGATGACAAGCACAGAGTTCAATTTCCAAACATGAAGCGAGACCATGAATATTACAAGAGCAGGGCGAACAACCAAGCACAGTGTCTGGTAAACGACACCAGAAATGTTGAATTAAATACCATAAATGCTGTTTTAAATAACTGAAGCTAGAGAGAAGAAAAGGATGCTAAAATCGGGGGGGGAGAGGTACAGAATAAGGCTACATTCAAATCAAACCTTGCTCACTTAACAAATCTCCCAGAAGCGCCCCTAATAGCAGATGCTGCAGGAAGACAAACTCTGGCTGGTCTTTGCTGCATTTGTCTCATAATGAAGAGACCTATTTGTCTCCTCAGTAGACACTAGCTGAGATCTGTCAGGAGACACGGCTTCACAAGTAAATGAAACACACCAACATGCATTTGGTTTGGGCTGGCAGGAGCCAAATGAAAAACTTTCTTGCTTTAAAAAGATGCGGTGCAGACACGCTCATTCTCTGTGGACTATGCATGGTGCAGCTTTGTTTGCAGCAGTTCAGCTGTAAATATGTGCATTGCCAGAGTGAGTCCTAAATACTAGTCTGTCATCATTACATCATTTCCTCTTATTGAAAGTTATGTGTCTTCTAAGACTGTAGGCTGAGCTGGTTGTTACCCTTGGTTTTGCCTGTGTGTAAGTGTGCATGGTTGCGTAGTATGTGAATGCAGCTGTCAAATGGTTAAGTACTTAACTTTTCAAATAATCCCTGTCATTTTATGTGATGACTATGTCAATATTAGTGCCTTAGTATAGTTATTAGACTAAGTCTAATACCGCAAAGGCTTGTCACAAGCTAGAACATTAAGCTTCTCTTTCTCTTATCCTTTTCTCCCCCCTTTCTCAGTCTGTTTCTGTCTCTCTTCCTTCTGTCCTCTCTCCCATCCTCCTTTCCACTCCCTCACTCTCCCTCAATCCCTCTTAGTCTCTGTAATTGCTCCTTTGTAGAAGGGACTAATGAAAAAGCACAAATTGATGTCATGATGTATTCTTACAACCAACTTTTAATGGCATGTGCCCAAGAATCAGTTCTTTGGTAGCTTTTTCTTCCAACATTCTCCATCCAAGAAAGTGTGAGACCCTTGTTCACAACAAAAAAGTCAAATCTATTGCAGAAATTACCTTCATTAATAAGACTAAAAAGTAGGCTAAAACATTTGAAAGGTGTAAATAATACATAGACTTGACATGTTTTGAGGTTAAACCTACTGCTAACCAGCTGCAGCACAGGGCTGTTCAAAGATCTCTTTAAATAAATTAATCATGCAATATTATGTATATTTGAAAGGAAGATCAGCTCTGGAGTCAGACAGACCTAGATTTGAATCCCAGCTCTCCCACTGATTGGCTTTGTACCTTCCTCGTTGGGCTGTTGTGAAGATGAAATGTAATCCAACAAAGACTCCTTAGTGCCTGGCACATTGCAAGTACTTAATAAATATCAACTAGTGGCTATGTTTCTTGCTTCAGCTGCCAACATAGTGCAACTGGGGACAGTGTGACCTGGCCAGTATGATTCTGACCAAATGAGAGTTCAGATTGGTGCAGCTTGCTTGGTTATCTGCTTCGCCCACTCTGACAGTTGGGAAGTGGAAACCAGAGAACCACTGGCACCTCATAAATAATGTCCACAGAATTATTTTATATTTTCCTTTGAACATACAGGGTTGAGAACTCATTTACCCTGCAGAAATCAGGGGTCTAGTTCCTGGGTGTTGGTTGGAAGACCTAGGCATGCAAGGAGATGTGGTGTTACATGAGACTCTTCCATCTTCTTCCAAGTGATAACCACCCCCTCCTTCTCCCACTTCCTTCTGTCTGTCCATCCATTCGTCTATCCATGTTCTATCTGTCCTTTCATCCCAATATTTTTAATTCTGAACCCAGATCTTTGGAAGCTGAAGACATGACAGAGAACAAATACATGGCAGCTTCCAATGCTTATAGGTCAAATATATTGGTTTTTCACACAACTAAGTACCTAAGAATGGCTCACTGTGGTTTTCAATACTAACAGAGTATGGAAACACAGGGCAAAATTGATGTGTTATGCTAAGAACTATTTAAACCCAACATTGATGAAAGTTCTGGAGTGTATAAGTATTTCGATATGGAGTAGAGTTTTTTATTTGATGAAACCCAATTTATCAATTTTTTTTAATTTTCTGATCATGCTTTTGATATTATATCAAAGAAATCTCTGTGTAACCCAAAGTTGCAAACACTTTGACTTATATTTTCTCTTAGGTGTTTCATAGCTTTGGTTTACATTTAGAAATTTTAGGCTGTGTATATAGTATGAGGTTAGAGACCAAGGTTTATATTGTTTTACATATGGATAACCAGTTGTTCCGGCGTCATTTCTTAAGAACATCTTTTCTTCATTGAGTTAACCCTGGCATCTTTATTGAAAATCTGCTTTGCATGTGTGTTTAGGGAAGTCTATTTCTGGATTTCTAGCTGACCAATATGTTTTTCCTTATGCCAATTCTACACCATCTTGATTGCTCTAGTGTTATAATAAGTCTTAAAATCAGATGTACAGATGATGTGAGTCCTCCATCCTCATTCTTACTTTCAAAGTTGTGGTTGGATACTCCAGGTTCTTTGCATTTCCATGGGAATTTAGAATCATCCTATACATTTCCAGAGAAAGAGAATAAGCCTATTGAGATTTTGGCAGGTATTGTATGCTATATAATAAATTTGGAAAGAACCCACATTTTAACAACATTGAGTCTTCCAAGCTATGATCTATCCATTTATTTAGATCTTTGATTTCATTCAGCAATATTTCATAATTTTAGTATGCATTCCTTTCCTATCTTTTGTCAGATGTATTCCTAGGTACCTCTTATTGATGCTATCATAAATATTATTTATTTCAATTTCTGATTGTTCATCTCTAGTATGGAGAATTAACCTGATTCTTGTATATAAATATTATAACCTGCAAACTTCCTAAGCTCGTTAATTAGTCCTAGGAGCATTTTTTATAGATCCCATTGGATTTTCTGCATAGACAATTATGTTATCTGTGAATAAAGATAGTTTTATCCTTCTTTTTCAATATGGATGTATTTTTTTTCTTGCCTTATTGCACTGGCTAGAGCTTCTAGTATAATGTTTAATAGCCATGAGTTTTTTGTTGTCTAAAGAGTTCCCAACCATTTACCTTTGTAAAAAGCAAAATATAACAATGAAGAGATAGCTGAACAATGAATGTGTCCTCTAAAGATGGTATTTTGAGAAGAAGTGTGATCACTGACTTTATCACAAGGCTAAAGCTAAATTCCCAAAACACTGCACAGAAAATTAATCAGCACAAAAGTAGATCCTATTCACGAGAGAAGGGGAGAACAAAAAAGCAAAAACCAAAATGAAAAATAAACCCCAAAGTTCATAGAATCACATATAATCTTCCTATTGTTCTCATTTTGTCATTAATATTGTTTTTCTCTTCTCGCTCTCCCTACCCTCTTTTGCAGGTTACTTGCAAAAGAGACAAGTTACTTGTCAAGAGACTAGTTACTTAATTTCTCTGCATTAGTTTTTTCACTTGTAAAAAGAAGTTA
This sequence comes from Galemys pyrenaicus, assembly GCA_019455555.1. Lineage (NCBI taxonomy): Eukaryota > Metazoa > Chordata > Mammalia > Eulipotyphla > Talpidae > Galemys > Galemys pyrenaicus. The sequence continues at coordinate 2,248,721 of JAGFMF010011408.1, read as the reverse complement.
CCACTAGTGCCTGCTTCATAGAATTTTCTTGAGGATTAAAATCTTCCTTCAGAAGTCTTATTTTGTTCTCACAAAGTACTGGGTACCATTCTAGGCTGTGGAGACCCAACAAGAAACAAAAGGGGCAAAATTTCCTACCCTCATGCCAGTTTTAGTGACGATAGCATGCGTCTTTCTTTCCTACCATTGAGAAAACATTGGTTTATAAAACTATATATGACTCAGAGGCATCAGTTCACACTTGGTATATGTCACCATACCACACCAGTATCAAGGCATGTACAGCCTTCCACCTGTGCTCCACTGTGCTCCCTGCACATCTTGCTCTTAACTCCTCCCCTCCTGTGGTATCTTCAATCCTACAGTCAGACTTCTTGGGTTTGTTATTGGTTTGGTTCTGTCTGACCTATTGTTTTGCCTCTCTATGTTCCACATTATAAGTGAATCCATCTGTTACTTATCTTTCTCCTTCTAATTTATTTTACTTAGCATAATCCCTTCCAGTTCCAACCATGTTGTCGTAAATGACCAGAATTTACCTATTTTAATAGATGAGTAGTATTCCATTGTGTATATAATATACCACATCTTCTTAATCCTTCCTCTGTGCAGCAGTTAGGTTGGTTCCATAACTTGGCGACTGTAAATAGTGATGCAGTGAACATAGGAGTGCACATATCCTTTCAATGTTTTGTTTTTCTCGGGTAGATACTGGGGAGTGGAACTGCTAAATAATATGATGATTTGCTTTTAATATTTTGAGAAACATCCACGCTATTTTCCATAGGGGCTGGACCCACCTACATATCCATCAATGATATACAAGTGTGCCCTTTTATATACACCCTCATCAACATTTATTTCTGGCCTTTTTCATTTCAAAAGGAAATAAGTTATGAAGGGAGAAAACATGGCATGGAGGAATAAGGAATTCTCAAGGCAAGGAATTTGTAAATTTAAATAAAGTGACTGTGTAGACCTTACTGAAAGGTGACATTTAAAGAAATATTTGATTTATTTTTAATGTTAATTTTTGTTAGGTAGCATTGGTTTACAGCTGCATATAATTTTCAGGTACCCAGCATTATTGTTCAATATCTGTATATGTTACATTATGATCTTCAGCAAAAGTCTGGCTTTGGAGATTGATTTAAACAAGGTAACATGTAAAGGAATAAGAAGAGCCACCAGACGCATGCAACAAATTCATAATAATGTTTTTATTAACTGTAATTGATTGATGCTTTCTATGCAGCAGGCACTGTACAGCGTGTTTTACGTAAAACTATCTTTTCATCATTACGGCAGGCCTATAAAGAAAAGTTATTAACTCATGCTATTGACATGGAATCTGAGATGACACTGACTTATTTCAGGATGATAGTTAATGGGTGATAAGACCAAGACCCTGACCATGTCGGGACTTATCCCATGAGTCTAAAAGTTCATTTGTCTTGTCTGGAGATGCCCTTTGTAAAGCTTAGAGACTATGTGAGACCTAAATGCACAACAATTAGAAGACTAGTTCTACTGCTGGAGGTCTTAGACAAAATATTGAGTAGGCAGAAGGTTCTACAGAGGCTGTAGAGTGTGGGGCTATCCCACTGCTCTTATTTTTCAACATAAGCATAAGTGTGAGCTTCCTGGAACTCCATCACCAGCACCTACCTGGCTCTGACACTTTCATTACTACGTGTGTTAAGTGCAAACAATCTGAGAATGGAGAAATAGGGAGGACAGAGATGAAACTACCTTATTAGTCAATGTTATTACTTCATTACACAACATGCCTTGGGTTTTCAGGATAGTTGCTGGATAAAAATTAAACAAAAAAGAGCAATGAGGCAGCACTCAGCTTACTAATGATTGAACTATGAATTTTGCCTGAAAAATGCTGGCGATGCTATAAAATTCAAGTCCATCATATATTGCCATTTGCTTAAAGTAACCTCTGGACTAAATGATGGGGATGTCACGTGCATTTGAAGCACAGATCATCAGCGCATCAGGGCCTGGCATCCCTGGAAAGATCGTGACGGTGAAGATGGTGCCGAAGACCGTCATGCTGCTTGGAGGATGTATTTATTTGATCCCACAGTCCACTGGTTTGGGGTCACCAGTGTGTGGCTGAGTGTGACAGGAGATGAGGCAACTGAGAAAACTGCTTGGTGGAATTTACTGGATAATTTAATCAAAATGATCAATCGACATGTTCTGTGCAGTCTGGCAGAGCTGATATATGTTTGGCCATATCTATCTGCAAAAGGCAGAGTGAATTGGTGGCTACGTATGAGTGTGGAGTGAAGGAAGTCTGGTTAAACCTGAAATTCCTAAAAACATTTTTAAAAACTGTTACTTCTCTAGTATTTTATAGTTTTCAAAGAGTATTGTTGTCCATCATCTCACTTAATTGTAGGCACGGCCCTATGAAGCAGGAACCACATCTACAGCTTACAGTAGATGAGAAAACTAAGCCTGGGACCAATGATGTATTTTGCCCCAAAACACAAATTATGTGGCAGACCCACGACCAAAACCAGGGCCCATTTTTCTCTAAAGCTTGCAATATTTTCTCTGCTCCATAAGACTCGAGATCAGGCTGCTCTGAAAGTACAGTCAGATAATTTTAGGTACTGGGCCCAAAACAAATACGAAACAGCACATGCACACACTGTAGACCCAAGTAGAGAATTTGCAGGCTTTATTCCCAACAAGAGTAGTAAGGACTGCCAACTCTAATGAGGGCCGGGAATTTTAAAATAAGAAGTAATGTTTATTGCACACTTCCTAGGAACCAGGTCCTAGTCTAAGTGCTTTAAGCCATGCATTTTTTTTTTTTTTTGCGTTTTCATTTAAAGCTATCCCTATGGCATTGTTTCTTTGATGCATTCAGGAGAACTCATCAGCAGACACTGTCTAGAAGGGAGTCTTCATGGTGGATGTGCAGGCATCCCAGTAGAGATAAGCTCTCAGCATGGTTAGATTGTGGAGCTGAGCCTGGGCAATGATTTTGCAAAACTTGGAATCTAAAGAGTTTTGCTTTGATGTTTTTTGGTATCAAAAATCATCATTTCTAGAAGTAGGAATGTTGGACTTGTTTCCAAATGACTCCAGCAGTATTCCTCTTGCTCAACAATGTTGGGGAGGAGATGTACTCCATGGCCTCCAGCAAGGTACTTGTTCCCCAGGGTCTGCACATAAACCTTCATTTCTCCCTTCCTTGCCTCTGGAAAATTCAAGAGTGATCAAGCTCTTTTGTGCCTTCCCAGTAAGGGGGAAAGTACGTGGGAAGTACTTGTCGGGAAATAGTTGTTTGCTACCATGCATCGACATTATTCTCCCAGGACTGCTCTTCTTCCTTCTCTGTGACACAGATTATCCCTCTTATCACTCATTCCGGAGCTGCCAGGAAGGCGTGAAAACAAGCAGCATGTGTGTTTAAGACATCGCAAAAGATAAGCACACAGTATTTCTAGTGGTTCTCGAGAATGTTGGGGGAAAGGCATCTCCACATAAGAAGCTGGCCCTTTCACACTTGTTGCCCCGAGAATGTCTTGCCATTCTTAGAGCGGGTCTGGGTGGTTGTCCTTATTTCCCCATAGGCTTTTTCCCAACCACATGTCTATCCCTTCCCCAAATAGTCATCTCTTTACTGGCCTTCCTTGGCAGCCATTTTAGGAACTAGTTAGATGTGCCCAGCTTTATCCTTGCAAACACATCAAGTCTGGGGACTGGGAGATTCCTTACCTGAGTGTCTGGGTGCTAGAGATAGCACCTCCTTGGTGGCCAGAGAAAAACTAATGCATAGCGTTGTGGGTAGTTGTTGATTTTTCTTCTTTCTCATGTGGAAGTCAGTGTTAACTTTCATTAGCAAATACACATTGAACAGGTCATTCAGGGAAGAAGCTTATTGTCCCTGACTTCCCTTGTACCCTGAAAGTGCATCTTGTGGGGACTCTGCCTTTCTCCATTCCTGTTGACTGCTAACTGATGAGAAAAGGTAACAGAGGTCTAAGGATCTACCTGGGCTCACGTGGTTGTTGTGATGCACTTAGCGCGTCTCCACTTTATGCCTGCGCCGGTGGTGTTCAGCCTGCTTTCTGTGCAGCTCTGGCACAGGCTCTGCCTCAGAGGCAGCTGGAAGCAGGGGTGATACGGAATCTAAAGTGTAAACAGTTGGGATTCCAAGCCTGCGTTCCACCTCCCCCTGAGCAATTGCATTTTAATCTGTCTTAGATATTGCGGTCTGACTAGTTTTCACTTTACAGTGAGCTTGGTAACCACGGGCACAGACCGAGCCTGAGGACTGTTCAGGCAGCCCCGTGTGGAACAGCCTTTATCTAGCACACCCCAGTTCCCCATGACCTCGGCAGCAGCTAAAGCCAGCAGGCGCTCGCGCAGGCTCCGTTCTTAATTCTGCTTGCCCTTGAATAAAGAAAAAGAAAGAAAGGGAAAAAAGAGAGATGCTTCCTTTCATACGGCCAGATGGCTCTGAATAGATGAAAGGGACAAACTGACAGGTGATTGTTCCCTGAGACGACAGCCTAAGCTAAGCCCAGGCTCAACATGAAGTACTTTTGGGGGAAAAATGCCTCTGGTTTTCGAGATGTTCCCCAACGGACTCCTGCCCTGAAGACTAAATGAACACACTCTTTCCACTCCATTTTTTTAAACTGGCTTCTGTGTTAGGCTGGAATGAAACTTGCAGGGGAGGAAAAGACCATCAGCGTGAGGAGAGGGTTCTTTTAGTTGCTCAAGCCATCCCCTTCTGAGAAATAGTCAGGGTATTGAACACTAGGAGAGACCTGTGGGTTTTCTGCTGTATATTCATTGTAGATGTTTTATAGAACCTTACAGGCAATTCCGTTATGACTTTACAACCCTTCCTCCAGTGTTTTCTCTTACACTGGCCGCCTCCTGCTCTGCCACTTACCCCCTTGGAAATCTTGAATGAGCGCCATGCTTCAACTACACCTTTCTAACACCTCGTTGATTCGAAAAAGCACAATGTTTCCCATTCGCTAGTTGTATCCCCAACTTTAACACCGTGAACAAATCGGTAAGCTTCTTTGAGCCACCGTTACCTCATCTGTAAAATGAGGACAATTGTCGGTTGTCCCTCTTTACTAGAGATTCTTTGAGAATTCCGTGGGATAACTTACGCAAATCTTCTATTGTGATGCTCATTAGATGGAAATATTATCAATTCTTTGTCAATACACAACACAGCTTTTCCTCTTCCGTGTCTCTCCTGATGCAGCCAAGAGCATCCCCCCTTGCTGGTGAATAACATCCATTCTACACTTCACCACACACAACTGTGTGGCCGTTATGTCAAGCAACAAGTACCCATTGGGCATCTAGTATGTGAAGCGCGTTGTACCCGGTGTTAGGACAGGGTATGCGTAGGGAGGAGAATGTGAGAGAAGCAAGGGGAGAGGTGGACACAGTGGGGCCGAAGCAGCCCCTGCTTCGAAGCATCGTATTTTCTAGCGGAGAAGCTGGTCACGCACACACGTCATAGAATTCAAGGAACAAAGCATTGTGCTCTGCCAGGAAGCGCTACTGGCGCTGGGCTGGAGGGCTGTGGTTGTCGGGCACTGAAAGGCCAAGTTCTGACAATACTAGCTTTCTTTATTAACTCCCCCCATCTGATGACCTCTCCTGCTACCTTAAGGGCTCAGTATACGTACTGATGTGCAGCACTTCTGTCAAGCACCCAGTGAGCAGAAAGCCGTGTCCTCAGCACAGCCCACAGAGAACTGCCTGCTGGTGTTTCATCTTGTGGCAAGAGCAGAGAGGGAGCACACTGCAGCTCAGTATGTGAAAGCATGCAAATGACTTAGCCCTGTTTTAAAGGTGAGAAATAATTCAGTCTTTCTCTTTAGACCTTAAAGACCCTTGAACTTCTTTTTAACAAAGAGTAGAGCCTTGGGAGCTTCGGTATTGAACCATCTGCGGGACTCTGTGCTTGCCCCATGAGCCCACAAGAGGACACGCACGGGTGGGGAGCACTTCCGGGATGCTCTTCCCCAACAGACCTCTCTTTCAACGACCCCTTGTTCCTGCCTTCCACACCAGTGCCCAGGTACTTGCGCTTCATTGTCCTTCTGGGACATGGCGGAAATGTCTCGGCCTGACCGTCTTGCCACGCAGTAGCAGGGCAGGTTCCTTCACTCATCTCAGCGCACAGTCCTCCTCTTCCTCCTGTGCATCTGCCACCCCCACCCCCAGTCCTCCCACGCTCATCCTCAGTCTCATCGACCGCAGTACTTATTTAATAGTGCACCATTCAGTGCTTTGGAGTTTGTCCTGATTGAGACTAGGCTGCACGCAACAGCAACAAGGGAAATTAACCTGACGCTCCAAACCCTGGAGGCTCTAGCCCCAGACTGCTTCACTCCAAGCTCTGCCTCCTTGCGAAAGTCACTGGCCTCTCTGAATCTCCCTTTTCTCTGCTGTTCAAAGAAGGGACTGACTTTGCTGAGTAAAGTAGAAATAAATAGCTAGACAACCCCTCATCAACACTACCCACAAATAATAGGGCTAGACACATGAGATCCTTTCCAGGTAATTTACTACTGCTGCATTTTAAAGGTGCTGGACTGGGAAGATGAGTTTTAAAAGGAAGGAAAAAGTAATTCACATCTCCCAAGCTAGTGTTTATAATGGTCTATTAAGAATACATTTAAAAGAAATGGCCTCATTCTGTAGTCTTCTACCCAGGACAACAGGCCAGGGCAGCCAAAGTGGTTTTTGAATAGGTCCATAAGCAAAACCCTTTCAGTGAAACCTAGAGCTGCTTTTCAGAAAGCAGAAAAGTGGAGTTTTCCCCTAATACATTTAAAAATGGTCACTTTCACCATTGCCAAAGTTCATTACCACTCCCAAGAGCTGAAGCTTTGAGATTAATGATCCTCATCCCAAAGAGAAGGCAGTGACTGTTAAAAGAAAAAAACATTGCCAGCACAGGCTATTTACTGTTCTGCATTCTGGGAGAATTAATGTCAATAATACTGTTGCAACATTTTTCAAAATAAAGGATGGAGTTTTCTAATTGTCTAGTAAAAAAAAGTTCGAAGGCTGAAACCCCAGAGGAAAAAAAACCCCAAGTTGAAGTCATTAACACCACAAATCTTTGATAATTGTGGAGTGTTTGCAAGTGCCTTAATCAGGATGGTATGTCTGAGTGGCCTGTTTTAATTTGATCACACTGATTAAGTTTCGGTAAGCTAATATATGTTGCATTTCCAATTCAATTAAATGAGAATCTCCTGCCATTACTAGATATTACCAAAATGCTTTGATGGGTGAAAACTAGGCTTAGTATTTTCAATTGCTCCTGACTTCCTGATTATATAATCTTTGTATTAAATGAAATCAATGAAAGCCCAAATTAAATGCAGCAAACTTTAAGGAGTAAATATGTTTCCCTCATATTTTCGGTATATATTCAGCTCTAGGTGTGGAGCACATTACTTGTAACTCATTGATTACCTTTGGTGATAAATTTTACAGAACTCTCAGCCCTCATATACCAATTCCTGAAACAGTCTCTCCCGTCTGAAGGCACTGTAAATGTGGGTGATGAATAGGTGCTCTCTCTATTATATATGTATTATGGTTGTGCCTCCTTTGGCTGTAGATAAGAGCTATCTTATGTAAATGAAATTGCTTTGTAAATGTAAATGCCTATTGGATCATCGATCACCCAGGAGTTGGAAGAAGCAGAACAATAAGGGGAGGTGTGAAAGGAACTATTTAGGGACTGGAATGAAGAAAATTGCTAAGTGGTTAAGGGATGGGATTGATGAAACTAGAAAACTTTGTGGAGGGGCTGAGATGGAAAGAAGGGCCAGGAAGTCAGCGGTGGATGAGATTTGGAGCTGCCACGTTTGACCTATGTAGCCCTCGTTTTTCCGAGGTTCTAAGACAGACTATGACAAAGAAATGGCTTCCTCAGTGCGGGTTTGAAGCCAGGACTGAAAAGGAAAACCTGACTTAACTGGTAAGTGGAAGAAGAGCGCTAAAGGTGGGGATCTCCCAAATCCTTCACCCAAATCGGTCCGGCCCAGAATAACCCCTTAGGGGATGGCAGTGACTGGAGGAAAAGGGCAATAAATAGGCTGAACGGTGCCAGTTCCCAAACCCTCGCAGCACCCTCAGTTGTTTGGATGGTATGGGGAGGCCGGCAGCCCCGCAGTGTACACAGGGACCATCTGGGTGAGGGTGCCCCTGAAATTTTCTCATAATATGTTAGATCCTTTTTATGGATTCTGGATTTCAAAACCTACTATAATCCAAATGTGTGACTCACGGAGTAATAAAACCCTCTAAATCAATTTGTAAGACATCTTGAAGATAAACAAGGAGGAATGGCTTTCTATTTTTGCCCCACTGACATTTTTTTATAGCCCGCCTACTTCCAAAAAGGATTTGAAATGTTACTGTTACTCTTGCCTAGGCGTATTTAAGAACTGCTTCTTAAAGTCGAGCCCATGTGTATCATCTAAATAGAGAAGAATGGTTATATAAGGATGTGACTATATCAGAGATCCTTCACTTTACACAATAAACTCTGGGGGAATTGTTAAGTGGGTGAAGTGTTTTGGGTTCTTACTCTATTCTGCCTCAGCATCTGCAATCGCCAACCAGTGCCTTTCTTTCTAAGTAGAACTTTCCTGTCTTGTATCATAGCTACAAACGTTTTTATTTACTTTTTAATAAAGTACAATGATACAAATATGAACTAGTGATTAGAAGAGGTTTAATGGGGCCCACCCTGGTGGCGCAGTGGGTTAAGCAATGCACTATGAGGCAAACCGCAGCCACTGCAGCACGAGTTCGATCCCTGCTGCCGGCCAGGGAGGGGACCCACATGGCACAGCAGACCTCTCCTGCCTTGCCCGCTGCTCCCCTCAGCAGTGTGTTTCTGTCGATCTGCCTGTTCTGCATCTGGCTCTGACGGGTGGATTCTCTCACCACCCCCACACCTCTGGTCTGTACCCCAGTGCTTGTATGCATAAATAAATCTTTAAAAAATAATAAATAAATAATTTTTAAAAAAAGAAGAGGTTTAATGTATGTCAGTCACCCTGATGCTCACCCGATGTCCTTATGGTGGCTGGAGGAGACTTGGGGACGGAAATCACGCTGTTAAGGTGGAGTCCAACCCCTGAAGAGTGTAGGCCTAGTCACAGGCAGAAGATGAAGTGTTAATCAAGGAAGAGTCCAGCACTGACTCAGAGGGCACTTGTTGCTCAGGGAAGGGAAAGCGCCAGACCGTCTCGATGGCGCCCGTGCAATGTAAGTGCCTTTTGCTGGTGCATAACCACCCACCAGAGTGGTCAAGGTCATTTGCTAGAGGACATACGAGCCCATGTGGACAGGAAGGGAGGAGGAGGAGAGCATGTCCATCTGCCTTTCCCCTTGACCTCCCTCCTCTCGGCTGCCTCCAAATCCCACTTTGAGCAATGACCTTCATCTCCTTTAAAAAATACCGATTTATTTATTTTTGCATAGAACTGGTGTAGGCCAGAGGTGGGGAGAGGGGGGAGAGGATTCACCAGCTACCGAGCAGGGAGTAGAACAAGAGATCTACTGAAATACACTGCTGAGGGGAGCAGCAGGCGAGACAGGAGCAGTCTGCTGCGCCATATGTGGGCTAGTTTCCTAGCCCGAGATCAGTCTTAGGCCATAGTGGTGATAACTCTGAGACTTAACCCCAAGGCCTGCAGGGAAGCCCTCCTCTCTTCCTCCTTATATTATATTCTCCTCCCTTTCTGATCTTTTCTCTGTTCTCTCTTCATCATTTCTTTCCTTTGTGACCCCCTGACTGCTCTCTCTTTCCCTCCACCTTCTGCACTCTCCTTAGTCTGTTCTTCTGATGAGTCCTCTTTGCTCCCCTATATTTCAGTCTCCCCTAGTCAATTGCCAAAGGAGCTTAAGTAAGACCCAGAGGGGTGCAGTAGAGCCCTGATGCCTGAATGTAGGTGCCCTCCAAAGCTAGAGCCTGCTAGGGAGGGGCAGTGGATCCTCAACATCCATTTGAGAAATCCCTTTTGCTCTGATTCGCCTGCGGGAGGGCGCAGATGCGCCTGGGTATGCGTGGTCTCTGCCGAACTGTGCTTTTGGCATCCGCCCATCTCTCTCCCTCTCCGCTCTTTGACTTTTGCCTTGCCCTCTAGCGTCTGTGCAACCAAGCACTGTTAGGAAATGAATAAAGCTAAGTTGTCAGCTACAAGAAGCTTAATGGGCGGGAAGAGTATGCTTTGTAAATGCAGAAGCAAAGTTTTGCCGAGAGCTTCAGGAGATTGAGAAAACCTGCCTAACACAGGGGCAGGACACTTGAGGAAGAGTCCAGGCAGCGTGTCTGACAAGAAAATTTTCCAGCCAGGCGATGTGACATGCAGGTTAAGAGCATGAAATCTGCAGCCATCACGTTGGTTTGGATCCTGCTGCACGTCTTACGTGCTGACTCTTGGAGAGTCACTCAACCTTTGTGTATCTTAGTTTCTCCATCTGTAAAAGGAATGTAATGATATTGTCACCCGCCTTATGGGTGTCACTCAACCATACTGGACCCGCAGCGAGGGTCAGTGCTCAGTTCTGTGACTGTCTGAGGCTGTTTCAGGACCTGTCTGAGACTTTAAGGAGCACATGATGCATGAGGCAGTCATTAACATGTTTTGTGCAGAATGCCTTCCCACACCTGGAGAAGCTGACCCAGAGGGGTAGGGATCTCTATGAGCCACTGCCAATGTCAAGCGCGGTGCCTCCTGTCCCTCTGGTCCCAGAACCACACAATTTGCATGTGTACTTTCCAGCAGTCTCGATGGATGAGGACCAAGGAGAAACTGCCCCTAACACAGGCAAGTCAGATTCTGAAGAGACGGCTCCCTCATGGTGGTCACGAAGCCCACCACGCTCCCCAGCTAAGTGGGTTCATTTACTGCACCCTGACATCTAATGTTGAACAAGCAGATGGCTCCAGAACTGCACTTGGGCCGCTGAGTCTTGAACACTGAAAGCTGCACCCCGAAAAAGACAGAGAAATGTGTGGTATAAAAGTAGAGCCATTTTGAAGTGGAAGCAGATAGAGAAGACTCGAATTCCTCTTTTGTAAGCCTTCAGTGTCTAGTTCTACCTCATTATCCCCGCGCCTTTCATGACTGGCTAATCATTGTACAGGGAGGGTAGAATTTTGAAACTCAGGTTCCTTGAGTCCCTTTCATGGCTTTAACCTGATGGCAGGGGAGAACACAGCTCCAGACTCCAACCCAAGGCCAAGCGAGAAGATGAGCTGGGCGGTCACTTGTCTTAAACCCCGTGTCCAGGCCAGGTCAGTGGAAGCGCCTTGTCAGTGGCCGGGAGCTCGCTGGCACAGCCATTAAAGTCCTGGCGCCTTGGGTGGGGGTTCGCAGAGCTAACTAATGTTTTCTTAAAAGATCCTGAAACGTGTGTGGGGTAACACATATTTTATCATAGTTATTCTGGCTCTGCCAGTGCAATGAAAATGTTAGCCTTGGCATATCAATCGTGTTTTACAGATGACTGTAATTTCCTGAATGTCAAAACTCCAAATTTTTCTACTAAGCAAACTTTTCAGTGGCAAAACATATTGCCTCCATAATGTATCACTGTGGGCAGGAAAAATGAAATCTCTATGCACTGTATTATGAATCAATGAGGCATTGAGATTCTTGGAAGGGTGAGTGGACTCTGGAAAATGAAAAACTGCCGCTATTCCATCTCTACAAACTGCCGCTCAGGGAGTGGGGGCTTCGGTGGCATTCGCTGTGTGGGCCGCAGAAATATCAGATTCAAGTTGAAACCAGTTCCTGGCTTCCCTGCATTTTGATGGGGTAAATGTTGCTGTAAATATAGCGTGAGTCAGGGCGTTGAACAAACTCTCCTAACACGATTCCCTTTGCTTCTGGGGAAACGGCTCTGTTGGTTGTTGATAAAGGGAGCCTGCGAGAACCGTACGTTTCATTAAGAGAAAAATAACGGTGCTAGGAGGAATGAAGGACGGGGAGCCGGGGATCCTGCACACGGGACACTCACTCAGAAGTGGTCCCTCACTCTAAGTGGGTCACCTCATTGAAGAGGCACAATACTGTGAAGTGGGCACTTATCGAGGAGGAAACCAGGACTTAGAGAGGTTAAGCAATTTGTACAAGGTTACAAAAGCTGGAGCTTGTTTCCAGAACTTTCTAACTCTAGAAAACATCAGAAGACCTAGTCCTTTCCTCTTCCCAAGGAGGGAAGAGGAAACTTAGACAAGAATAGCTGATATAACCAAGTCAGATGACCCAGTGCCCTCAGGGAAGCTAGATAACCCTTCCTGGGGACTCAGAGGGAGGCATGGTGCTTTAGCTATGGGCCTCAGGAGGAAAGAAGCCTTGAGAAGACGGTCCTAATTTGGAGAGAAGGGTAGAGAGGAGCAGACAGGGCTGTGCTTGGGACAGGGGGTATAGATGGCAGAAGCAAAAGCATGAGGCACCTGTGGATGCGCTGGAAGGAAGAGTAGTTTGTGTCGTTGGGAGTTGGTGTGCCTGAGAGCGGTGATAGAAGGGCAGGGAAGACCGGACCAGTACGTAATGACGAATGGTGGCCATCGGTCGACTAAAAAGCAGTCTGCTAATGTCTGAGCAAGACCTTGTGCACTGCCCTTTGTAAGTTGTACCAACATTTACTTTGAGCCAGAGATTCCTGACAGGTCCTGCTTTGGTGTCCTCAGTTTCCCTTCTCTGCCTCCCTCTGCTTTCTCAAAACCCAGCGCTCATCTTTACATCAGCCCTGCACGCTCCTACCCCCAGCCCCTCTATGCAGGACCTGAGTATTAAACCCATAGAAGAGAGATCTTAGAGGTCGTGTAGACTCCCCCCATCTAAATGGCTGATGGGTTTTAACAGTTTATGCCCCTCTACCCCCTACTCTTCCTCCCCACCCCCTGCCCACCTCTTAACACAGGAGGCAAATCATTAAGCCAGAGGAATAAGCCTTGCATTGTGGTTTCCCGTCTGTGAGGGAAGATTTGCTGCCCAGCAGTCCTGAACACCATGCCACCCCACGCGGCTGGCCCTGGTGGCACATCCTTTTAGGGCGTTACAGAAAGCTCCCTACCGCGTCGTGAAAAGGTCTTTCGTGCTCAAATAAATGAGCAAAGTGACATGGTGTAGCAGAATGAGTCTGGATGTCTAGATGTGAGTCTCAGACACATGTAACTTGATCACTGTGTGACCTTTCACCTCTGCATGAATGCGCGTCCCTCTGAAATGCACTGAGCCCGGCTAGTTCACAGGCACGTTGCAATGATCAAATGAGGAAAGATGAAAATGTGCTTGTTTAAAAAACTCTTTGCTACCGGGAACTTTTTAGAAGAGTAAAAAGAGAGTGTTAGGCTTCAAAACATCTGAAATAGCAGCTCCTTAATTCTTCAAAATGAACTGAGGCACATAAATATTTCAAATGATTTAAGAGCGCCGAAGGGGATTTGGGAATGTCAGAGACGCCTCACGGGTCACCTGACCTGACATGCAGCTACGCTGGCCTCTCCCACACGTACCTGCCCACACAGCCAACTGCCAGTACCTCCTCCCCCACACTGAACGTGGGGTCCAGATGCTGTCCCCACACATTTCTTGTAACACCTTGACTCAGGAATGTTAAATGGGAAGAGGGAGGGCTAGGGAACAACAGGACTTCAGAAATAGCCCTAGGGAAATCAAATCTTGTTTTAACCTAGCGTGTTTATGACTGATTCGAGATTCTGAAAAGTAAAAAATTTTGGTCAAAACTGTCACCTAATAGCCTCATTTTGAATTCTCATGCTTTCTGGGAGCAGAAAGGCGCAGGCTTTGTGAATGTGACTATTGAAGCCGCCTCGCTCCGACGCTGTCGGGGATTCTCCCACCCGGAAAGAGGGTTCAGCCTTGCCTTTCAGGGGAGGCCTCTACAATGGAAATCCTCTGGTGGTGCTAAGCGCATGACATATGAATGAAGAGTTTCTCGAACCACTTTCCTTCGAGCCCTACGCTTTTGAGCAGCCTGAATTAGGATTGTCGAGTGGGGAATGCTGGAGGGGGGAGGTGGTACAGGATGGGCAGGGCTGAAGAAGATCGGGCCTCAAGTCCTCTGGCCATGTGAAGGTCGGTAATGGGGGAGCTTCAGGCTTCAGGGAAGTGCGTGGGAGCACAGGGCCTTCTTCGTGCTTTCAGGTAGCTTGTGTGTGTTCAGCAGTCTCTCCTGGCCGGGCAGTGTAGCCTGAGGACCTACAGCACGCAGAGGCAGTGTGCTTGGGCTCAAGTGGGCATGTGGTTTGGGGAACGATGCCCTTGGACTGTGACTAGTGGTGATGATCTGGGAGGAGGAGCCGAAGTACAGTGAAGAAGAGGTGGCAGAGGACAAAAAGAAGCATCCTGGCAATTCCAAGGCTTCCTGGTAAATCTTCCATTAACTTAACCACCACTCTGTTAGCCCATGAGGTGCCGGGCCCTGGGCTGAGACATAGGAGACGTGCCAAGTCGTGTGGACCTTGAAGACATGCAGCCTGATTGGGGAGACAAAATAAGACAGCGGCATCCTCAAACGTTCACTTGGGACTTCACGCGCAAGCACTGAACTGACGGTTCAGACACCAGGTGCCAGGCCCGTGCTGACTGGCTGTGTAGCCTCGGGCAAGTCACTTCCTTTGAGGTTCAAGTTCCTCCTCTGTCAAATGGTGATTCTATTTCAAGTCCTGTATAATTCATGGGGTTGGGTGAGGAACTAAAGGTACAAAGATAGTGAAAACCATTCGAAAATTCTGATTATTAGTTTCCTTTTTGCCTTAAAGGGGAAACAGGTCTGCTCAGTGTCTTGTCTACATCCTGAAGAATAAACCCCTGACATGCGGAACTGAGAGAATGCTTGTAAGCTTTTAGCAGTAACAACCCTGGACGTAATCCCTCTTCTAAGCAGTATCTTCCTGTCTTCAGTGCCTCTTCCTATACTCACTCCAGCGGACGTTGGCATCTTTTTCTTAGGTAGAGAGATTGGGTGGAGATGAGGGAATTCTTTTCTCATTCCCAGTGCTCTCACTGTAAAGCAGCAAGGCCGTGCTACTGGAGAGCATGCCCGTTTTCACGCACGCACAGCACGACCACGCTCGCTGCTGAATACCCACAGAACAAACTCTCCCAGGGGACAAAAGGCACGACCCTGCCAGCTCTTGAATTTCTGAATGGCTCCAGTTCTTTACAGTTTAAACAGTTAACGAGGTCTGCTTCCCGGGCAAAAGCCAGGGTTTACACTTCATCTCTCTCAGCACCTTAAAACAATATTAGAGTTCATTCAAATCAACCCAGGGCTCCAGAAGGGCAGCCTTCATTTAGGGAAAAACCTTCGCCCTGTGCTCTTCTGGAAAACAGCACAGTGCTGAGAGCAGGCATTTATCTTGACTAGATTTCCTCCGACAGCTTCTCCAAGGCACTCTCATGCTGCCTGCCTCCCGGACAGTCCTGTGCTTGTGCAGCGGGCCCCAGTAAACGAGCATGACCCACGACGGCCTGCTCAGAAGGACATAACTGATATTTATTGACTACCAACCATGTGAAAAAGCCCTGTTATTTGATTCCTTCTCTTTGTGGAGGTCCCCAAAGTCATGATTCCATATGTCTCCGGATTTCTCACCATCTGGTGAAGGCTGGGGAGTGAGCGGCTCTCTGGTTTCCTCATTTATTGAATGTGAAGCCCGGGCTAATATGGCCGCCAGCTGCAGCCCACTCCTGGTTCCCAGCTCTGATGTGCTTGGATCTCATCTCATCCCTAATGCCCCAAATAGACCCAAAAGAAAAACCCCTCAAACAACAACAACCCATGGAATCAGCCCCTCTTTTCACATCTTAGAATGTGCAACTCCCTCCTACTTTAAACTTCCTGTTTTGGCCAGACCAGTCATGCCTTTCGCCTGTGGCTCTTGGGCTGTGTTGTGTGCTCAGCGCCCAAGTCCGAGAGAGACTGTACAACCTACCCAGAGACAGCATCAGACACAGCAAGCAAGGACGATGTAAAGACCAGCAAGGTGTCAACACCAGAGCAATGGCAAGAGTTTGGACTCGGCAGTCACACAGACCTGACAGAAAATCACTGACTAGCTCTGTGGTTTGAGGAAGATTCAATAACATCTTTTTGCTAAATACCTTTCTCTGAACGATGACACCAGTAACTAATATCGAGTTCTTATTTTCCACACATGGTTCTAACACTTTAGACACTGAGACCTATGGTTTTCCAATGTTACAAATGAGAAATATAATAAAATATAGTAATATATAATAGCAAAAGTCATGTTTGTTTCTTTAAGTCTTTCAGTACACAACAGAAAAGACAAAAAAGAAAATAACTTAATAATATACCTTACTTAACCCTATAGGTCAACATTAGTATCATTCCAATGTTAATTAGTATAAATAATAATTAACAAATGAGATGCTTTATCTTCCTCCAAGTCTTGGAAATCTTAGTAAACTTAAATACTTTGAGCACTTCTTATTCTGGACCCGCCGCATTTCAAGAGCTCATTGCCCGTGGCTCGTGACTATTGGACAGCACGACCCTTAGAACAGACCCTCTCGGCTTTTTTCAATTGTATTGTTTTTCACTGAGGTGACATTCGTTTGCAGCACTGTACATGATTCAGAGGTATAGGCGCACACCTCTTCATATATGTAGGACCACAGCACACCCTCCACCATGGTACTCGTAGTCCTCCACCACAGTCTACCTCCTCATTTTGTTCTCCCTCCTCCTCCCTTCCCCTCTGCTAGTCTGCAGTCAGATCTCTAGGATTTATTCTTGTTGAGTTTTGTCTAGAATATACCCCTCTTGATCATTATATTCAATGTCCCTAAAATGATGACATTAGCCCCTATTTAATGGGGTCTGTAAGAAATCAACTGGTGTAGTTCCTGCCACTTTGTAGGAGGCATTAAATCATGACGTTATCAGGACCCTCTTGCTGTGCTCATGTCAGAAAGCCTCCCTACCATACACCTACTTAAATATGTTTTCTCCTTTAGGGGTCAACCAACTTTATCCTCCTCCTACATGAAGCCTTCCTTGATGACCACAGCACACAGTAAACTCTCTCCAATAACCCTATGAGACAGTTAGCAGTTCACTTTACTCTGTCTTTATTGTTCTCTCACTAAACTGTGCTACTGTGTCAACTAAATTCCAAGCAATTTGCACTTAGGTGCTCATTACATGGCACTTCTTCGTGACTATGCCCACACCAATGCTTATGGAAACTTCTGGTCATCCAAAGTGGGTGCATTGATTGTGGATTGATAAAATATTTATTTTGTACCTCCACTTCGGGACTAAAACATGCTGTGTTCCCAACTGTTGAAGGCTTGTTCCAGAATTGAATGCCAGGAGGGCACTGGTTTTATTCCTTCCCGTTGGAGACCTTGAACGTGCAGTGTCTTGCTGTGGGTGTACTGCCCAGTAAAAAGGCAGGCCAGAATCGATAGAGCCTGGACGAGAGATACTGAGGATGGTCCTCTGGGGAGCAAGACATTAACCATAGTAATACCAGTGGCGGCACTTGGGCCTTTCCCTGGCTTACCATTCATAGCCTCTACCCACACTTGTGGATGAAGGAGAGAACCAGCTCCTTTCCCTCACTGCTCCAGACGCCAACCCTCAGGGCATTTCAGAGATTCAGGGTGACGGGTGACCAGAGATGCTGCACAGAAACACTCAGGAAGCTGAGGAATACCAAGGTGGGGTGAAGGGAGGAGACCCCAGAAGGGAAATCAGGACACCTGAGTTTGTTAATCAGTGGCAGAACTGACCCCAGTGTAACATAGGCAGATCATCCCCCCTTTGTGGGGTGCCAGCTACCTCATCTACACTCTACGTTTTTTTTTTTTCCCTGAAAATTCTTTCCACCTCAGAAACACATTGAATGTGAATGAACCGAGACACAAAATAATTTCAGAGTCAGTATTAGCTGAACAACTTCACATAGTGCCGAGCGATTGAATGGAGTCTGGGTGAAGGCTGGTAACTACGGGTCATAAAGCTTGGAATTTCACATCTTGTTAAAGAAGTCAGCTTTCTCACTGTTTGTAAAAGTCCTTAGATTTATGTACTTGGGAGCCGACTGGGCTTTGGGAAGGAGGAGAGCTAGATTTCCTTTAAAAAGAAGTAAATATCACCAGGACTTATTGCGGGAAGCCGTCCACATTGGGTCTATATTTACAGATTCTAGAAATCTTTTCTTCCCTTTCAGTGTAGAAGAAAATACTGTTTTCCTGCTTTGTAGAGAAGCAGAGGAGAAAAAAGGCATAGGAAACTTTCTTCTGTTGAATGAGAGCAGCAATGTGTACCCTCGTGGGCATCTCCCATGATACACACAGGTTAACCTTCAGCTAACAAGAGAAAAGAAATCAATTACTTAAGGTGGTCATTAAAAGATTATATACACAGAGAACTGCTCTGGTAGGTGAGGCCTGAAAGCCCAGCAAGAGGAGAACAGCCTGTTTGCTGGCTGTGACACTACAGCCTCTTCTGAGTTGTTTTCGTGGCCAGTGGACACGTAGCCTGGAATGGCTATGTCCTAAGGGAATTAATCACTGCATTAAAGATCCAGTGAAAGTCTAGGTTTGTTCTGGATCGGTGGGCTCCCAAAGATGGCTCCAGCTACCTACCTCTCATGGGTTGTCCGGGAGAGCCAGATTTGGTCATGAGCCCATAGCTTCCACTTGAGGGGGAAAGGAAGAGGTTCAGCTTCGCGAGATCACTGAGGTTTTCCTAGTCTCCTGAAGACAGTGAAATGAAAATCATGGGGTGGCCCTGCTTTAAGTACCCCATACTGTGCAAATATGATGATTTGCATAACTGTTAAGCCACAGACATTTTGACAAATATACCCAAACCAACACATTTAAATGTGTGTCCACCGTTTCAAAGCAGTTCCTTCTCTAAGCCCCACACCTCTCTTATGAGGCTGCTGTGATGAAAGAAAGGCAGTTAAAACAGCAACGCCATGACTTGGAGGGATCCAACCCCACTCGAGGCCCCTTTGCCTTTGATTCAATTAACTGTACTTTCCTTAGTCTGTGTGTGCATATTGATATTTGATCGGAGACTCGTCCCCCTTGCTCTGACCGTCGTTTACACGCAGCAGGAGCTTCTGATACTTTGGTTTGACATTTGTCACTGAGGAAGGAAGTCGCAGGGATGACTCAGTGTCCTCTGTTGCTTCCTGAGTTGTCTCTGGGAGTCAAGTTGTAGCCATGGTTTTTATTTTTCTACCACTTACAATGAGTCCAAGATGTGCACAGGCACATTTAAGAAAATACAAAACTAAGCTACAGGTATAATAAAATGTTTGCTCCTATTGATTTGGGCTAAGAATTTGTTTCCTTTCTTAAATTAACTTTTTATTGATCATTCCTATGACCTTAACTTGTACAGTTTTGCTGGCCTTCTTCTATAAAAAAAATGGCTTTGATATTTATTTCCCCTTTGAGGAGGGCAGGGAGAACCTTACTGTGGCCTTTCGTGAACCAGTGGCCTTAAAGGAAAGTCAATGTTTACAGCACAATCCTGTTAACTTCGCTCAGGGAACATTAGCTGGGCTTGCCCTGGATGGAGAGCACGTGCTCAGGGCTTCTTAAGGGGTGCATTGAAGTGCTTGGACGTACTCTTGGGACCACACTTGACATTTTGGACTCTGACCACCAACACCCCCCCCCTCCCTGCTCCTGAGAGACTTTAGATCTTTGAGGTCACATGCTTTCAAGCCTTCTCAAGCTTGGGTACACATACGCACCCAGAGTTCCTGGGTTTAGCAGGAAGGCCTGCTAAACTACATGGCCTGACTTTCTGTTTCAGTTGGTGACCCCAGAATGTGTATCTCTGAGTTTTAAGTGTTGCTAATGCTGTTGGGTCTGAGGCCACATTTCAGAGCCATGTGTTTCGATCTTTCATGGAGACAGAAGAGCTAGCTTTTGGCACCAAAATGGGGAAATCCAGGTTCTGGAGTAAAATACATGGTGTCAAGTCTGAGCACCCCTCTCTCCTCAAAGTGCATGTTAGGCTGAAATGAGCCACATATCTCTGTGACTCAGTTTGTCCATCCCAGAAATGGGGATGATGAGATCTGATTCACGGTGTCATGGGGAGTTGCAGCGTGTAAGTGCCAGGCATGAAGCCTGCAGGTTGAGGGTGCAGCCACTATGAGGAGGGGTGCTCATAGTTCCCCTTCGTGAGAGGCCTGGCTTATTGGCCATCCTAGGTGATTCATAGATACAAAGATGGGGCCTGCTGAAAATGGACTTCAGCCTGAGGGTATTCCTTGTAGTTAGACTGACTCCCTACAGTTATTGGCAACTTGTGGCCTGTGGGCAAATTGTCTCAGAGCCCTAATTTCTCCACCTGTAAGGTGAAGTATTTGACCGAGGTGACTTGCCGTGTCCAAGGTTTCTTCTTGTTCTGACGGTTACAGGGTTCCATGACTTAGACCTCAGGTACTTATTTCAAAATCACCTATTAAAATGAAAACCAAAACAGAATAAAACCATGCTTCTAACTTGTATCCACTTACTTACTTTTAATATTCTTAACCTTCCCAGCCTTCTTTAACATGGGCTACCGCACAGAAAGTCAGCAATAACTGCAGACTCTCAGTAGATCTTAAAATGTTCCATCACAAGTGCAAAATGGCGCTTCTGTTATTTAAGAGTGACATCTAGTGGCTTTTCCTTGTCAAAGAAAAAGATGCATTTTCCTGTTCGCTGGCTCATCCTAAGCTCTGCTGCTTCTACCTCAGACATTCCAACAGTCTTTCACTGATCACTTACTTTATGTCAAACATTGTGCCCTGAAAAGCATAGGCTGATAAATGATAGACTGTCCCTGCCTTCCCAGAGCACATAGCCCGGTGGGGGGCTAGATAATCACAACTTGTGGTGATACATGCTACAGTGGGGGAAGCCCAGGGCACGAGAATGGGGGCACACTCACTGCTTACATCTGCCCGAAAGGTCAAGGGAGGGTTGCCAGAGGAGGCAGTCTTTGAGTTGCATTTTGAAGGGGTTTTCAAGGTAATCTACAGAGGACAGAGATAAAAGACTGGGCACCCCATGTATAAAGGAAAGGGGCTTATAGGATCATTGTCTGGGGCCAATTTGCAAAATTCAGATTACTGTTATATACCTGGAGCAGAGCACGCAGCATGGCTTCTCAACCTTGACACTTTAGACATTTGAGGTCAGGTAATTCCTTGTCTGCACTGTGGCATGCTCAGCAGCATCTCTGGGCTCAACAAAAATATCTCCAAATATTGTCAAAAATCCCAGAGTCAGGAAAGGGGAGAGGTGCAAATTTATTCATGGGTAAGGAAGCATTATGGAGAGGCAGCTCCCCGTAGGTCGGGGGGCATTGTGGGGGGGCGTTGTGAGGGAGTGACAGTAGATAGCTGTCACCATCTGGGGTGTGGAATGCATGTGAGACCAGAGGCAGGGAGGTGAGCCAATAAAGAAGAGATGAGGGCGTGACCTCGGGCAGCATGGAAGGCGTGGATGTGAGCGCCAAGAAGAGCTCCGATCAGCAGGACTTGGGGCCTATTCGGATGTTGGTGATAGTGAGGTAGAGGAGGGAAGCATGGCGACCGGGTTTCTTGCTTGGACCGCTCACAGGTTCTGTTGTTTCCACAATTACTATTTATCGAGGGCTGGGGAAATGGGCCTCAATATGTAGAGGATGCCAGACTTGCCATGCGTTCTGCCTGTGAAGGCAGCGTGGGCCTACAGATGTGCTCAACCGCGGGTGTTAAACGAGCCTAGGAAACTGTTACGCAAGACCCCAATTTCAGGACGGGACACCCGCCTTGGCATCTTCGTGAAGGGAGATGCTCACAAGGTCATTCTGTGCAATCACTGCTAGCTGAAACAGGCCGAGCTTGGCTCACTGGTTCAAGATTAGGTCAGTCCCTTCAGCGGAGCCTTCAGGTTTATGTCACTGTGAAGGGAGATTTACAGCAGCTCCCACCAACCAGCTCCCCACTGCACCTTGTTGTTATGAGTAAGGCCTGGATACACGTATTGCCAAAAGGAAGACGATCCAGTGAAAATATTGGGGGGAGGTGGTGTAATCGGAATCCAGATGTGTTTTTACCAGCTTGGACTCACTCTAACATGAAGACATTCAACAGGGCCACAAATAAACACAAGATTGGGGGGGGCCTGAGGCCACTCCTGGAGATCCACCTTTCCGCAGAGATTCCTTTCACCCATGAGATTATTTTCTCCGGCAGCACTGAGTGTGTCTAGTTAAGGCAGCCTGGAGGCCCAGGCCTATTCCCCCTGGAAGAAGAGGGCTGTTGGCGATCACTGAGCTCTAGCGTTGTCATGAGTCTCGGTAATTGTTGTCACCGGGACAGCGTGTGCATGGGCGCGGGAACTGAGGTTGCCCACACCGGACGACCCTCATCTCCTGGGCACTAGGAGACCTTCAGGCAGTCAGGGCCACTTATCTGTGGCATGCAGGACTCTGAACACCTGTTTCTGTTGCCTCCACACTCCCTCCATGTGGGGATGGTGCTTATGAAACATTGTCCGGACACTTGTGCTATGCTGGTGGGGGTGGGGTGTCCATCTGCTCCAAAAGACAAGAGGGAATTTTCAAAAAGGAGAGCCTCTGACTTGCACTGTGGTGCAGTCCAGAATTTACCAGAAGATGTCACTGTAGGCTTAAACCAGTGAAACAGTTTAGGGCATGAGGACTGTTAGTTAAGCATGAAGGTGACTCCATTATGGGGGTTTAAACACCCAGCAGCCCCCATTATAATGCATGCCTGGAGAAACTGGTTCAAAGATTAATCCAAATGTGTCACCAGACTTCATAAATTTCTTTTCTTTTTCAAATAATCATACTAATTGCCACTAAGCTATGGCCTCGGGGCTAGCATAAAAGCTAAATAAATATGTACTGATTGAATGAAAGAATGAACACCAAAATGAGGGGAAGGAGGGCACCATGGGAAAAGCAGTCACCTTTGTTGGAAAAGGCTGCTGGGAATGAAGGCTGCTGCGGTGCAGTGCACGTTTGCAGAGATGAATTTTCATGGGGCCAGCAGTCAAGTTCTAGGAAAAATAGTGAGACAGGTGAACTTGATTTTGACATCCTCCATTCCACCATCACTCCCAGATTCTTTTGTTGTGCGCCATACTTTTTTTATTCTAGGAAAAAAACTGTATAAGGCAATTTAAAAAATTCTGTGATTTTGGCAGGGTACTCAGAAGAGCATGGCCTTCCCAATTCCCAGCACTCTCCTTTCAGTTCTCCAGAATAGTTTATTAAATAAGCCATTAAAAGAGTTACTGAGATTATGCTTTGTGTCAGGTATGAAGACCAAGCTACAGAGCTGGAGTGTACGGGATGAGAGTTGTAAAACAACAGTACAGCCCTCCTGTCCCAGAAAGCAGCATTTAAGCAGAAATACAAATAAGTAATTACAATTCAGGAGCAAAAGTGTTCAAACCAAGGCTAAGTGTGGAAATACTACAGTACGAAAGGAAGATGTGATCACTAGCAGGAATAGGTGGGGTGAGTTTTCTCAAAGAAGGGATAGTACTTGGACTGGGACTTGAAGGATGAGCAGAACTTTCCAGACAGAGAAGGAAGGTCACATCAGGCAGAGGAAACACCATGCAAAGAACTGAAGCTTAGAGGACAGATCCCAGGTTGACGTAGTTGCTTAAGACTTGGGAGATCCCAGGCCGGCCGGCCAGGTGGTTGCGTTGGTTCCCCCACTCCTCACGCATGTGTCCCAGAACCCCCACTCCCTCACATGGTAATGCATAAATTCAGAAAAGCTGCAAGCCATTACCCAGGTTTGCTTTTAGAAATCCAGTCACTGTTTATTGGTTTCCTTCCACAACGGGCCTTTCCATGACCTCATCCTTCATCCACAGAACCTGAGCGGGAACTCGCTGCTTATTAAAAACACAACTCCAGTACCCTTACTCCTCTTGACTGCGTCTATGTCAAAGGCACACATAGCCTTTGACATTTCTAGAGGCTGGCGAGTGTGTGTGTCGCCGCAGTGTACACATCCATAGTCGTGTGCTTTAAATGCTTGCTCGACTGTTGTTTGAGAAAAGGTTTATCAGTCTTCAGCCTTAAAGAGGGGCTGGCCATGCAGCGACGTCTCCACGCTTGCTGCCATGTCAGTGTCCTCTCCGTAGGGAACGAAAAGGGGCATTTCAGCTCTGCTGCGGTCACTTTCCTGTGCTGGGGGGGACCACATGCATGAAGGCTGTAGGTACCAGCTTACATATCTAGGCTTTTGGCAGTAAACGCTTGTATTTCGGTCGGTGACTAACCACACTGTTTTTTTCTGGAGGCACTGGAGTGTTCTGCCCACCTCTGCATTCCTCTTCCATCACGTATGAGCCGTGATATTATGACAACTGCCAGAATGCAAACCAGCACATCAGATGCTATTTCAAGAAGGCTTTTTTTTCCTTTACTAAGATGCACCAATTAAGCTGGGTATTGCAAAAATGCACTTGTATGTTTAGTAAGAAAGATTGCATATCACTTCAATAAAGTCACCAGCTTGTGCTCTCTCTCCATTTCATGGTCTGTTAATGGGGTCTGGGGGTGGGGGACAGGAAATGAAATGATTGCCCACTCAGCGACTAGACACCGGAGGTCATTGGGAAGACGCTGTCATTGGCTGGTGAGGGAGAAAGAGCAGAAAGGGGAAGGGAGAGAGAAGAATGACAAGGCCTGGGACTAAACTTTTTGCACTTGCTTTCGCTGCACTACGAGCAAACTGGGTGAAAGAACAAATAATCTGGACAAGCTGTGGGTCTCCAGCACAGTTCATTGCACAACTGCCATGAGATCGCCATCATGCCCTTCGCTTTGCTCCCTGGCAGGGAGCATGACGTATGCCCTCCAGCTCCCTGACTCCATGTATGTCACCCACATCCCTGACTTTGGGTCTTTGTGTTTTGCCCATAGGAATTTCCATTACATCACCATCCTCCGAGACCCTGTGTCCCGGTACCTGAGCGAATGGAGGCACGTCCAGAGAGGGGCAACGTGGAAAGCATCCTTGCACGTCTGTGATGGGAGGCCGCCGACCTCCGAGGAGCTGCCCAGCTGCTACAGTGGCGATGACTGGTCCGGCTGTCCCCTGAAAGAGTTCATGGACTGTCCCTACAATCTGGCCAACAACCGCCAGGTGCGCATGCTCTCTGACTTGACCCTCGTAGGCTGCTACAATCTGTCTGTCATGCCAGAAAAGCAAAGAAACAAGGTCCTCCTGGAAAGTGCCAAATCGAATCTGAAGCATATGGCATTCTTCGGCCTCACCGAGTTTCAGCGGAAGACTCAGTATCTGTTTGAGAAAACCTTCAACATGAACTTTATTTCACCATTTACCCAGTATAATACCACTAGGGCCTCCAGTGTAGAGATCAGTGAGGAAATCCAAAAGCGCATTGAGGGACTGAATTTTCTGGATATGGAATTGTACAGCTATGCGAAAGACCTCTTTTTGCAAAGGTATCAGTTTATGAGGCAGAAGGAGCATCAGGAAGCTAGGCGGAAGCGTCAGGAGCAGCGTAAATTTCTGAAGGGAAGGTTCCTTCAGACCCATTTCCCGAGTCAGAGTCAGGGCCAGAGCCCAAATCCGAGTCCGAATCCAAATCTGAATGCAAATCAGAATGTGACTCAGAATCTGTTTCAGAATCTGATTCAGAATCTGACTCAGAGTTTGAGTCACAATTCGAGCCCGCGAGAGAGCCCAGGCCAAGAGCAGAGCGACAGCGGCAGCAGCAATGGCACCCACGACTACATAGGAAGCGTAGAGAAATGGCGTTAAATGGCCCTCAGGCCTCACACGCTTCTCCCAAAGCACCAGTACAAATTTGGCAAATCTGAAAAGATGAAAGTATCCAAACCTTCCTGCTTCCTTAATTTTGGAAGTTAAGTATGTTGCCTTTACAGTTGCCTTTGCATTAAATGTAATACTGTGTGTGGGTTCAACCAAATTTGAGTATGTAATTAAATTGTCTTTTGGGAGTTTGTCAGACTATTTCTAAAATCCAAAAGCCAAGCCAGACTCACCAGAAATTGCTGTTTAGATATTTTAAGAAGTTCTTAAATTAGTCATAGCGACAAAATGAAATCATAAAAGGTGGCCATTTCATTTATGCCTAAGAAATGGACTTTAAATTACTCGTAATACACTGTTAAAACCCCATCTTGGAAGCAAACTTTTTCCCCTGAGGGGGTGAGCGTGAACAGAAACATCAACAACCCTAAAATGAAACCTGACGCCTTTCTTTTTCTTCTGATTTTAACTAGGAATCTATTGAAATAGAATAACGACTGATGGTAAATTTTACCAAACTGTAGAAAATAAAAAATTTCTCTCCCAAACGTGGGTAGTTTTGTGTAAAAATATTGGCTTTTTAAGTAGATCAGGACTTCTATCTTGTTATTTAAGAGATACTTAAAATTTTAAACTTTTTCTACCTTCTACTGTTTAAAGGTTTTGAACAGGGTGTATCTCATACTCAACAAAACACTTTTTTCCAAATGGAATACCAATATAAAGATCTAATTTCCAGACACTTTCCGGGCACTGTAATTTCAACAATTCTGAATCTTTTTGGCGCTGCTTCTCATTCAGTTAAGGCTTCTCCAAGTTGTGCTCATTCCAAACTAACCCATTTATAAAATCTTTCTTCATCATCTAAATGGTGTGTTGCTGAATTTATTGTGATATATAATCCTGGATTAAAGTCAGGACTTTCTTTCTATAGATTTGTCTTATCAATGTTTGTGTAGTGAGGTCCTTATCAAAAAACGGTTGAACAGGCTAATGTGTCTAAAAATATTGCTGAAGTTATTCTTGATCAGATAAAATTGAACCTGAATGTGAACTGTTATTTACTTTTTGTACATTTTTATTGTAATGTTCCCAGTCAGGCTGGTTACTTCTAGCCCATTTGTTCTTTTTCCGTGTTGACAGACTGTAGAGAATTATAAGAGAAAAAAAGTGGTAGAAAAAGAATTAGAATAGCCATAGTTATTCAGTGACACCAAAAGCTGTACCTCAATACTTGCGGTTAACCCTGCACCAGGTTTTGTTTTAAGAAAGAATAAAAGGAAGAACCGTTCTGCGGTGAGATTAGGTATCACGAGCATGAGTTGAGGCAAGTGACTAGTTGAGGAAGTCTGGTCATAGATTCTAGGGTATCAATTGCAATATGAGCAGGGCAGAGAGAAGTATGTCACCAGTGTACCACCAGCTCTCAGCACGCTGGGCACTTTCTCTTGTATCAGTTTCGCTGTATACTTTTGTAAGGATGTTCCCAACCCTCCT
Organism: Galemys pyrenaicus; assembly: GCA_019455555.1. Classification (NCBI taxonomy): domain Eukaryota; kingdom Metazoa; phylum Chordata; class Mammalia; order Eulipotyphla; family Talpidae; genus Galemys; species Galemys pyrenaicus. The sequence continues at coordinate 2,221,318 of JAGFMF010011408.1, read as the reverse complement.
GGCTATCGTCCCAACAAGGCAATTTGAAATGACATTTATATTTTCAGAAGGGACATGCTTAGAAGTATGACCGTACGGTCCCACCTTGTACAGTCTGCTCATTGGCATGATCTAGTGTCATCTGTAATGATACGGTCACGAGCTGGACAATAATCTGAGTATTCGGGTTTCAAATACATTTTCCTGACTCTGTGTGTGTATCAATATATCTAAATTTCATTTTGCCTGATAGCACTGCAGACCTGGGAATTCTGAGAACAGAAAAACGGAAAGGACATTCAAAAAAAAAATCAAACAGGCCTTGAAGTCAAAGTGTTTTAGAGTGAAATTATTTTGTGTACATTGTGTTTTTAAAATAAATATTCTGTAGACCACTGTGGTATTTCAGTTTTGTTTAGTTTTAATTGATGTTTGCTCTTAAAACTGGTAGCTACTGTTGGAAAACAAGACGAAGCCCGAGCCAGTGGAAAAGGTTGTTTGTTACAGAAAAACATTTTGTGTTATTGCTGTGGTATGCATGGTTTGCAGAGATGAAGTGTATTTTCTCTGTCTATACTGATTATTGTATATAGGGATGTTATAAATATACATTTTTGTCATCATCATGTAAGTCCCACGATTTCAACTGTAAACATCTGTCCAATGGTGTAGCTTTACAAACCATTCACTGATCTTGTGTAATTTAATGATAGCTATGAAATAAAATTTAAATTACAGACTCTGAGTAATTTTGTGATTTCAAGATTTGCAGCCATTAGCATTAGAACATCACAGACAGAATTCTCTTTCTTCAAGGAATTTTTTTTTCCTCTTCGCCACCAAGTATGAAAATGAAATGGCCCGTGGCCATCTACCACACTCCAATGGCCTTCATTCCGGGTGCTTTCTTTAGGGAGTCCACACTTTCCTTTTTTTGAGTAAAACAAAGGTGTCAATGAAGGAGATTTGCTTTGCTCATCAGTCTGCTGTGGCTGCTGTAAGAAAGGATCATAAATCGCTTGGCTCATCAACAGAAACTTGGCTCTGGAGGCTGAAGTCTGCGAGCCAGGTGCCTACAAGTTTGCATTCTGCGAGGGCCCGCTACCTGGTTTTTCCCAGTTCCGGAAGACTGCCTTCTTGCTGTGTCCCTGAGTGGAGAAAGGGACCAGCAAGTCCTCTGGCCTCTTCTCGTTAAGGTGCTAATCCCACCCACGAGCCTCCACTCTTATGACTCAATTACCTCCCAAAGGCCCCATCTCCAGCTACCATTATTTTGGGATCAGGGTTTTACGTATGGATTTTTGAGCAGATATGTTTGCTTCATTGCACTGCAAATGAAATATGTGTGTTTTAATTTGAAAGTTATTAAAGTGAATGCTTGCACATCTACGAGCAGGCAAGCAGGAGAAATATAGCTCTTTATTTCATATCTATCCTGTCTGTTCATGGGATGGAAGTTAAAGGAGAAGCTAGAGTACTGGCTTTTTAAATTATGAACATAGTGTGTTCTAAAGACACTCATTGTACGTATTCTTCCCAACACACTTATGCTAAGCCCGATGAATGATTTGTCCTTGTCCTTTTGAAAAGAGAATTTACGCATCAATTCTGTGGAACTAAGCGGGGAGAAAGCTGCAACTTTAGAGGGTTTAACTATTCCCAGCCTATAAAATATTTATTCCTAGAAGGTTTTATCCATCAACTGTTTACTGCACATTAATTGGGTGCCTAAAAGTCCAGACTTTGAGTGGCCAGAGGTATAATATGGATCCCACAGCTCTTTGGGAAGAATTGTGAACAGGAACGTGGAGGCCAAGAACTTGAAGTATTTGGAAAGAAATAAAGGATGTTTCCATTTTCCCTTGAGGAGGGAGCTATTGGAGAATAGGGCACTCTTACTGAAGTGGGAAAAGGGAGAAGACTGCGGTGTACTTCAAGACACAAGGTCAGGGCTGGCTGCTGAAGAAATGGGCTATTGAAGTAGTCTGGAGAGAAGCTATAATAAAGAGCTGATTGGCCCAGTTCCTAAGGATTTAGTATTCTCAACAAGCGATAACAGTAAGCGCAAGGCTATCTTTGGAGGTTGAAAGGTCTAAAAGAGCTGTCACACTTGGAGGAGTGATTTCTTTCCATGGTTCATGTGTGTGTGTGTGTGTGTGTGTGAGAGAGAGAGAGAGAGGGAGAGAGGGAGAACATCACATGACAGACCTGAGACAGCTACAGCCTCCCCAGGCCTGAACTCTAGCACAGACCTGGTGATGGGCAACCCATGGATTTCTTGCAACACCCCAAGGAGGAGTTTCTTCTCTCTCATTTCTTTAGGGATAAACTAAGCAAACACAAAACAGGGTGTATTGTAGAAAACTCCTAACAGAAGACACAATGTATGCTGACTTCAAGCATAACCCCGTGGCACTGTGGAGTAAGGTAACCATCTCTCAAATAGCAGGAATGAAGTGACCTGAAAGTTTTAAGTGTCAAAGGAATTAGATGAATACATCACAAATTATAAGGTAATTGGATGGCACATCTCAATCAAACCTTCACAGGTGTGCAAAGCCCTCAGACCTGCAAGGGAAAAATCATTTGAACTTGAAGCAAATCAGTTATTTCTCAGTTCATATTCCAGTGCTCTGGGCAGGGGACAACAAGCTATGAATCTGGGGCTCTACAGAGCCTTCTGCTGGCTTTTGTAAGGAAGATTTTCTTGGAACACAGCTATGCCCATTCTAGCATATTCCTTTGGCTGTTCTCACACTACAAAGATGGGAATAGTTACAACATAGATCTCATGACCTGAATACCGAAAATACTTATTTTCTTGCACTTGGAAAAAGAATCGGTCAACTTATGAAATAGAAAGCCAATCAAACTTTTGTAAATAATGATATCATCACAGTTTTAATCATCCAAGAGTGAGAAAATAGAGGGCTGTCATCCAAATAATGTACTTCCAAATAACAAACAACATTTACTGAATACCTGTGATGCGAAAGTCACAGCATTAGGCCTGAGAACAGGGAAGCATCTGATCGTTTCTTTCAGGACTATGGAAATCTAAACCAAATGCTGTACCAGAGTATAGGTAAAAGCTTAGTTTGTTCTCCATGGTGTGTTTGCTCACATGCTTCGAAAAAAATTAAAACAATATAGAGGAATGTAAAGTAAGAAGTGAAATTCTAACACAACCCTCACTCACTCAAAACAAGCTAATCTAATTCTATGATTCCTTCCAGACCTCTTTACCTTATTCATATTCAACTCTAATATCTCTCTTTATTTCCTTCCTTTTCCTCTGCTCCTCCCCCTCAAACATTGATAACAAAAGTGAAGCCATATTGTTCTCATTGTTACTCAATTTCCTGATTTCTTTTGCGCTCAACCGTGCCGTGGTTCTCCTTCCCAAACTGAATGTGATGGATGGTTTAGCCCCTCCACCCTGACTACTGCAGATATGGTCCAGAGAGTAGGCTCTGGATCCACACTGCCTGGGTTCAAACCCCAGTCATGCCGGTTATCAGCTCTATGATGCTGAAAATTCGCTCACTTCTCCATGCCTGTTTCCTCACCTGCAAATGGACAAAAGGACATCTTCACAGGGTGCTGGTGAGAATTGAAAGTGTCCATATTTGTAAGGCCCTTGGAACAGTTCTTGGCACAAAATAAGCCTTATATGTGTTTGGCTGTATTACCATTGTCACCATTGCTAGCATAAAGGCTTGATGTCTGATAGACGCCCATGTCTTTGAGAGCTGAAAACTGCCCCTGAGATCCGAAATTTTAAAATATTGGCAAGAAAGCAAATGAAAAGCAATATATATCTTATTAGGACAGATGTTTTAAAGCTGTTAAAAATATAAAAATTACAGATGATAAATGTTACATAGTAAAATGTAGACAGCCCTGCCCTAAGATCACCTTCTGAGTTTTAAATGTAGCCAGTGAAAAATATCACAAAAGACCTATTCCACAAAATGCCAAGTGAATCACCAACTCTCTCCAACAGAAAAATGCGGCATCTGATGCCCCTGGCTGATTTGGGACTTATTTTATTGAACTGAGCCAAGAATGGCTACAGCCAGCCCTCTGCCTTCCCCACCCACCTCTCCACCCATCATTGCCAGAGTATGGCCTGTCTGCAGCAGGGATCTGAGAAGGTGCCTCAGTCCTGGCTGTGTCCCTGATGGGCACCTAGAATCCCACCCTCCAGCTCTCCACTCTGGGTGAAAGCAACCTCTCTGCAAGACCCTGTTAAAGACCCTATTACAATTAACCAACCTGTCTGGAAGTTCCACCTAGGAGGGAGGAAAAGTTAAAAGTTAGCACACATTAGTTGATCATCTTAGCGGTCGCAAAGGGCCCTCCAGGAAGGGAACACACATGGCCTCTAAGTCCAGATAGAGCGTGTCGCTTTAAAAAAAAATGAAACAAAGAATGGTTTGCTTCCATCCTATTTGAATTTTTGCATTTAGGCCCTGTTGCCTTAAGGGCTGGTTAAGGTTCAATAACCCTCATCGAACCTCATTAAATTGTATAAATTCTATTCTCATTATGCCAGATGAAATCTTGTGACTTTACTAATCTTGCTGAGATTTAATGGTGCCTAACTGAATCTAAGAAAAGTTTAACAGTTTTTGTGACTTAAATGTTCTACTGGAATTCATGTGACTTATGAGAACCTGACGGGAATTTTCAAGTCATAAAAGAGACTGCTATACCATAGCTTGACACAAGCTCGCCAGCCAGCTGGAGCCGACCCTAACCAACATCCTCATGAACTAATTCAAAACATAAGAGTGGTTTTTTCTCAGGCCTGAAATCAGCTTGGGTCACATGAACAGGATAATGTGCCCATTAGGATCCTTGGGATTACGTGGCAAAGAATTCATGAATTTGAGCCAACAGGCAGACGTGGGCTTTCCGAAGCTGAACAGGCCGGGAGGATGGATGCTGAAGGAAGACGCTTCAGCACTGATTTGTCGGGAGCGGGCTTCACCTCGCAGGCATCACCAGAGTGCCCCAGGACCCATTACTGCTGGACACATGCTTTCTCCCAAGTCCTGGGAACTTGCTTTCATTTCCCAGCTCCCTTATTCTAGGTCAGGTTTCTGTGTCGCCTTCCTGGACGGGCACAATACCATTTAACTCTTCTCCTGTCCTTCACTTTTGACCGCCAAACTCACCTTCCCAGAACTTTGTCAAAACCTAATCCATGGACTTGTGGCCTCACAGTCCTCTCTGCAGATTCTCTGGGCCTCCACTGCAGAGGTTTTTTGTTTTGAAACAGAATCTCAGGGACCAATGAGCGATTTGCTTTTTGGGTGGGATTTTAAGATGATTTGGAGGTGATTCTAAGGTGACTCTAAGATGCTCGTGGAAGCTGGAGCACTACTGTCCTAATCATAGCTCTGATTGCTGCACTGCCCTTCCAAGGAAGAGCTGGAGGCTCTGTACTCTCTGCACACTTAAGTCCATGCTCCCCAGGTAACTCACAAAGCTCTGTCTGCTCTGATGCCCCAACCCCATCTTCTTAGGTGGGTCTTAGAATGCCATCCACTTGATCATGAATCTTTGTTTCAGACTAAAGTTCTTCTCCCCTTTGTCAGGTATAGGCCTTCTAAAGTGAACTTAAATCAGAGTTTTTCAGCTGAGTCTCCCTGATGGTGCATGGGGTTGAGCGCTGCACTGTGGGACTTCCGCAATCACTGCAGCACAAGTTCATCCCCGACCAGGGAGGGGGCCCAATGGCACAGCAGACTCTCCTGCCTCGCCTGCTGCTCCCCTCAGCAGTGTGTTTCAGTCAGTCTGCCTGTTCTACTCCCCACTCTGTCTCCGGTGAATCCTCTCAGCCCCTGCGCCTCTGGCCTGTACCCCAGCTCTTGTATGCATAAATAAATATCTTTTTAAAAAAAGAGTTTTTGAGGTTTCATTGATTCTGTCAGGCTATATATAAACTGTCGTGTAGGTTGATCACCACCTCAATAGCTTCAACGAACTTGAATAAGCCATGGGGCAAACAAGTGGCAACCAGTTAGAACAAGCAACTAGAGCAAGTGAGTTTCCAACTCTGGCATGTGACTGCAGAGAGCAGAAGCCAGCCCCAGGTAAACAGTTCAACCTGGTGGAATGTCCGTGAGGCCTGAAGATTTATGGGTCATTCCAGTCACTTTGGTTGCTCTGCTCTCTCATTACTCAGGTCACGCACTTGATTTCCATGGCTTGGGCCACCTTGCCCCACCCGGGGGCTTGGCCAACCCCGGGCTCTGGAAGCAAGCCCATCCCGAGTCTGGAAGTATTTTCATTTTCATTTCATTTTGTATTTTTTTTGGTTCTTTTTTCTTATATATATATTATATAAATATATATACTTCTTATATTTTTTTTCTTATATAGTTTTGGACAAAGTATGATTCCTCCCTTCACTGTAGTCTCCTGTGATTTCCTCCCATTCCCATCTTTCAAATGCCTTCTCCCCTCTCCCTCCTGGATGTCTCATATCTATGGTCAGCTTTAAAGGGTTGTCTTTTCCTGACCTTTGGTTTCGCTGTATTCCACATGTAAGTGACACCATCCAGTGTTTATCCTTCTCCTTCTGGCTTATTTTGCAAAGCATAACCTTGAATGCATTTTTTAAATGGGTGCTGCCTTGTTGACCCAGTGTCCAGCTTCTGGTAGGTTGGTTTATTCCCTATCATGCATTCATTCAATAAACAGGAAGTTGGGAGGAGAGATCCGCAAGTGAGTTATATTGAAAATGAGTGCCCTGCTGTGTCCCTTTGCCAGGGCCAAGAGCCCTGGTCTAACCTCCGTGAATGAAGTCCCTTGGTGGAGCTGCATGCCCTCTTTAATGTCCAACTTATCTTCTGCTCACAGAAGCTCTATAGATTAAGGCTTTGGCAGTTGAACTTGAGATTATTTGGTCATTTTCATGGGTGAAAATGTCTGCACTATTGTGCTGGAGATAGTTGAAACAGCTCCACTCCCTTAAGAGAAAACAGATTTTATTCAGTCAGGAAATCTCAGTGCTCACATATGTCAATGGGATTAGGAATCCTATTCCTAATTCACAAATGCAGACTAGGAATTTAGCTTCGCAGTGCATTCTAACAAGGTATGGAGCAATCAGCTCCCGATAATACTGATAATAATTATGGATGATGATCAATGTCATTTATTAAATATCTACTGTGTGCCAAGTGCTCTTCTTGGCCCTTCATATAGTGATAATCATGATAATAATAGTAATAAGCATAGCAGCCAATATTTTTCCAAATTGTATTGCATCTCAGATATTGTACTAGGTCTTTATATACATCATTTAGTCTAACAGCTACTCTGCAAGGCAGGAATTGTGACTGCCCACATCTTACAGAGCAATATGTTAAGACTTGGGAGCTTAGTTTACTTGCTCATTGCTTCAGAGTAGAGAGGCAGGAGTCCAGATGAAGCCTGGTTAAAATGCCAGAGTTTAAAGTCTTACCTTATTCATTATTTAAAATATTTTTATTAGAAGACTCAAACCTTACACAGTAGAGAGAAAAGCACAGTGAATGCTCCCTTCCCTATCCCTCAGTTTCAGCAATATCAACTCGTGGCTCATCTTGTTTAATCTATGTCTTCACTCACTTTCCCTATAATCTGTAATATTTTAAGGCAATTCCCTGGCATCATCTGGAAATGTTTCATTCTATAGGTATCCCTAAAAGATGTTATATCTCATTTTTCTAAACATACTGACAGGTAGGTTTTATGAGCTCCCCATCATACAGAGAAGTAAAGTTCAAAGAGATGGGTCCCAAGTCACAGACCTAGTTAGTGGCAGATCTCGGGTTCACACCTAAGTCTGTGTGACTCCAAAGTCTTTTCCCTAAAAGAATGCCATTTAGTGGCGTTCTCTTCCACAGTAGACACTCCTTCCAGAACAGCAGTAGGAAACGGAGGCTCCTGCTCTAGACAAGCTATGGAACATTCCTGGCTTCCCTGAAATTTAATTAACAATACTTTTTCTGATTAAGGCTATTCACGAAACAACCGGCTTCCTTCTGTTTCCTTGATTCCGCTCTGCTCAGTACATGTCATTGGACCCACTGATCCCCCGGTGCACGTGCTTGGAAGGGAATTGTTTCCAGCTCATCCGGTTGGGGCTTTTGCCCTTGGAGAGGCCGCCTAGGACCCCTTGGCCCCTGAACCACTATTACCAGACTCAGACATTCTTCGAGGTCTCATAAATGGAATCAGTCACCCTGGGCCTTTGGTGCCAGGGTTTTTGGGCAATGGCTCTGTGCTTTCCTTTCTGCAGGCCAAATTCCTGGTTCAAATTGGGGACATTAGAGAATATTTTTTAATGTTCAACAAGATGGCACTGGTCTCAAGGGTGAGCTGGGCTTTCTAAACCTTTTATGCTTTATCCCCCGCCTCCCCCTCCTCATTTTTCTTTATGGGAGAGGAGTGTGCGTGAAGTTCCCTACTACCCAAAATTATGCAGTTAAGTTTCCCACATTTGGGGAAACCACAGGGATCAGCACATCTGGAGACAAAGGGACAGCCTCGCCCTGGGAACACCCTTCTGGTGGTCATGGGCTTGCCCCAGCCAGGGAAGTTCGCTGCATTTCTTACTGAAGACCATCACAAAACCCAATCTATTATGCTGTACTTCTGTAAATTGAAGAAAGGATGTAGTCTCCATGCCTGGAATTCAAGATGCTTCTGGAGCAGCAAAAATGCTTTTGAAATCATCTCAAAGTATTTTTACCACTTTTTTTCCACAATAGCCCCAGATCGCATTTCCACAGCCTTCTCTCCGTTTTACACGTTTACGCTAAGACCCAAAGAAGGCAAATGACTGGCCCAAGGCGACACCAGGAAATAACAGCATAGTTCCGATCCCATCGCAGGTCTCTTTGGGCCTGGGGTGCACAGCACTGCCATAATGCATTAATTAGAGATTGTCAACACTTCCACTTTCTCTTCTTTGGCGCCCTCTCTGTTCCATTTCCAACTGGCCTTCAACTAAGGAAGAACCTTTCCTGGGATCCCTGCTATAAAAGCCAGATTACCTGGGTTCGTAGCCCATCCCTAGCTGTGTCACTGATGGTAAGTGACTGCTCTTTCAGAGCCTAACTTCTCTCATTTCTGAAGTCGAAATATAATAATACCTATCCCCAGAGAATTGTGGAAATGATTCAGTGGATTAAAACATACAAAGCATTTTAGAACAAAGTTCTGGTACTGTGCAATCTGATTGGATTAGTACAGTAAACATTTCTAGCGGCAAAGCAATTGAATATTATTTTTCACTAATGTTTTATTCATTCATAAGCTTCTGTACCTACATTTTTGCATGGTAATATTTTGTGTTCTTTTGCCCTCATTCATTGTTCTCTGTAAGCTACCCAGGAACTGGATTCCCATCACTCAAAGGAAATATTTCCACATAAAACCCCTGTAGAAACTAGGTTTTTATCTTTTTTTTGTTTTGTATTTTTCTTTCATTTTCCTCGTAGGGGGTGCAGTGCCGTGTATTCCGTAAAGCAGGCACTCATTGGGCATAGTGCTATCTGCCTAAAGTGGGCAGATATCTTTCTTTTAATATAGTGTTTACTCTCGGCAATACTGGGAATTACTATTTAGCAGATACGCGCAGTGTGCTCAGCTCTGTACTCGAAATTCCCTGCACTGAAAACTGTATGAGCAGTACATTTGTCAGCCACGTGCTCTGCATTTCCTATGATAATCACGGTTTCTATTATTTTACTCCATTGTTGGTCCATATGTTCCAGTTTTTCTTTCTAAAAACTGTGGTTCTGTCTAGTATTAGTGCTAAATTTTAGGATTATTTCTTGCATTTATGTTTCATCCCTGGTGATGTGTAATTAACAAAATGGTATCTTTGTAAATAAAGCGCACTCAGAGAATGTCTTTGAGCATAATTCCAAAGTCTCTAGTCTGTGGCACGCGAGGCACTTCATGGTCTGGCCCCTGCTGATGTCTGGATGTCATCTCTCATACCCCATGAGCCAGCTAAACTTCACTTCCTCCACGTTTCTCATTCACCTCCAGGCATTTTATACATGCTCTTCTCTTTGCCATAAATGCTATTCTTGTACCCCTCATGCTTGCCTCTTCTATTATTGCATGCTCTGCCATGTAATCACACACACACACACACCCTCTTAGCATGGTTAATTCACACTCCTCTTTTGAACACTTCATGCGGGCAGGTGTGTCCTTCGGAGGTGATGAGTTAGTCTATAGGGACATTTCCATCATTTATTCTGATGGTTGCCACTTACCTGTCCCGCTAGATTGTGCCTCCAGGAAGGCAAGGATATTCAGTGCTTTAGCAATAACTTATTCATTCATTAAACACATATTTACTGAGTACTTAATGTACTGTATGGCAGCGTCTGTTCTCATACTGTACATTCAGATGTGAATAAAAGAGATATGATTCCCGCTCTCAGGGAACTTACAGTCTGGCATTGGAGACTGACATTAATCAAAATATCTAACAAGTCCAGTATAATGCCAAACTATGCTAAGAGCTGTGAAAGAAGTGTAGAGAGACAAAGGATCAAGAATGAAAAAGAGGAGATGTTTAGGGTGATCAAGACTACTCCAGGAGCTGACAGTTAAACTGCAACAGGAAGGGTCAGAAGAAACCCATCATGCAAAGGGCAGGGTGACCCTTTGCATGGGGAGAAAGAAAGTCCATCTTAGGTACTTAATATGTTCGTTGAATGACTCAATGAAGGAATAATGCATCTTTAAATGAATTTGCTGCAAAGATTTTTGTCATGACTGGTCATTTGTAATGGAAAGAATCACCCCTATCTCTGTGGTATCTTTATCTCGGGTATTTCTCTACAAGTATTCCTGGGCCAGCAACGGTCTAACATCAGTGCTTCAGCTGGAAGTCCTTGACACAATGGCAGATGCTTACAGCAGGGAGAGTCCCAAATCAACCATCTATTCAACCCTCTTCTTAGCAGGCCTCAAGGTACCTGACCCAGCTTCCTGGCCCTTGACCCATGACCTAGAATCTTGGCCCTTGGCCAGGCCTCTTATCCTGCCACTGCTCTGAAGGAGTTCCCCTCCAACTATAAATTACTTTTTACGTGACTAGCTCAGTTGCTCTATCTGATTTATATGCACTTTGGAAAACTTGAGAGCAGTAGGCATATCCTTGGAGGTGATAAAGCAGGATATTTGTGCTTTTTTCTATACAAATTTCGATATTGGCTCCTCAGAAGATAATCTGACAACACTTTAAACCTCTTTTACAAAGCTCTTCACAGATGTCTTGAATTTTATTTTTCAGTGCCTGCCTTATTTCTCTTGCTGAACCGTAAATGTATTCTTGAGGGCAAAAGTGTGTTTTTAGATATTCTCTGTCTGCCGCTGTTGACTTCCCACTGTAGACACTCAAGACCTGTGTGTTTGGACTAAATTTTTCCTGTGGAGAAATTTATTGAAGCTTCCTTTACTGAAAAGTATTCTTGGAAAAACCACTAAGTTCAAGGGCAATTTGTTGTGTAGTAGATTTTGTTTGTGTGTGGCCCATTTATAATGTGGCTGTCTCAGTCAGGGCTTTTGGTCAGAGACACATAAACACAAGAATACATATTTATAAAGAGATTTGTATCACGGAGCTGACTTCACACACTTGTAGGAACTGATTGAGCTGTCTCTATAAATTAGTTTTCTTTGTTTCTGATGCTGAAGCTTCAAATTCAAAGTCAGGCAGTTGGGAAGAGAAGAAGACATAAAATGGGCAAAAGAAGAACATGGTGGATGTTATGAGGAACTGAAACCCATGTCAGTACTTGTTGCTTTGCCCTTCATATCATGGGCGCCCCATAGATGCTTTGTTACAGAGCTAAACACATACATATTTGGCCCAGAAGTTGGAGAAATTGAAGGAGCAGATGGGGAAAGATGGAGCTGTGCAGGCTCAGCCACACCCTCATACCAACAAGCTGAGCCAGCAGATAAGCAACAAGGTATGAGCTACAACAGGATTGCTGCTTTCTTTCTGCTCTCCAAATGTCCCACAAGAATGTCGCTTGTGGGCCACTGTACCAGAAACACATAGGAAAGGGAATGCTGGGAAATGTAGTTAGCCCAGGCAATTGGGCCCATCACAAAGTCAGTACAAGGGGGACCTCACTCTTGAGGTCTGTAAGGGAGTAAATGCTCCTGATCCTCTTCCAGTAGCCAGTAGCCTGTTTCCATGAAGCCTGCTTGAGTGTGCCCTAGTTTCCTGTTTGACTGACTCAATATCGTTTTACTTTGGTCCAAATGTTCTTATCCCTGAAGTATGTCACATTGTCACATCCTTCGGAGAGCTAGCATTTTACTGACCTGATTTTCCTCTGCAGTATTTAAGTTGGGTTTTGTTTATTTGTTGCTCTTAATTTTAATGAGAACCCTTCTGTGGGTCATTTTTACTGACGAACCAAAATGGACTGGGTCTCTCTGCCTCCTACTGGCAATTCAAGAGCTGTGCTGTATTATAGGAGAGTTGTTGAAAAGCCAAAACATAAACTTACAATTTGGGGTGGGTGATTTTGGGGACTGAAGAAAATAGGATCTTTCTGGCAGTCCTTTTATCTGGCTCTTAATCTTGAGTTTTTAGGGTTGGTTTGCATGTTGGGCCTGTCTTGACAGGCATGCTTCCACTTGCACACACACACCCATACACACACACACACAAGTGGAGGGAAAGAGAGCGCGCGCCATACTCTCACAACCTTTAGAACAAGCTTTTTTCTCCAATTTGGAGGCTGGAAAAAAAAAAGAGAAGACAAGATGGTGATAGATCCTTTACAAGATTTCAGCAGAGGATCTTGGCCTGCAGCCTGCTAGCAGGGACTTGTAGTTTATAGGAATGGCCACAAGATGGCGCAGTGACAGAGCACATAATGTTCACTCTGGCCGGAAATAGGGGCCCTCTAGTCAGTAGTCTTGTTTTTCTAGTCCGGGTTAAGCATTGGGAAGATACCAAATATGGAAAGAAGTCAGAGAATGAGAATGTTTTACCAAATATCCAGTGTTTGAGGATGAAGAAAACCTATTTACAGTCGTAGATGGCTCTGAAATCCTGGTGATGGAGACCGGGTGTACAATCTGTGGGTCTGTCATCTAATGATGAGTCCTCGGCTGTGTTAGTAATAGAGCAAGCTAATAAAGTATAGTGTGAATTGGCACTATTCATGCAACAGATTTTGTTGCCGCTGGCTATGGTTGATGGACTGTGAGTACAGTGGGACATAGAGTTTTTATCCCTGTAACCACAGACTCTTCCCTGGAGGTCTGGGTTGTGAGCTTCACTTACTTTATGCCAATTAAGTCCTGCACGGGGCCATGAAATAACAGTGGTTCAAGATGGCTTAAGAGTCTCAACACAAGTAAGTAAGTGGTGCTGCCTCCACAACTCAGGGCTCAAAAGAGGGGATGGGTTCATGGTACCTGTCAGCTGCATGACTCTTGAAAGCAAGCCTGTGCCTGGAAGGCTTGGCCAAACGTCCATAGAAGACAGGATTTCCCAGTGAATGCCAACTCTCTCTAAGTGGCTTGCAAAAGAATGCACAGCAACATGCATGGAATAGAGGGGATGATGCTGAGTGAAATAAGCCAGAGGGAGAATGACAAACACTGGATGGTTTCACACCTATGTGCAAGATAGAGACACAAAACTAAGGGGTTGACCAAAACAGTCTAGAAATGACTGCAGGATTGAGGCCACTAGAGCGGAGGAGGGAGGGAACCAACTGGGGAAGGGGGCCGTGGTACATGAGAAAAGGGACATGGGTGCCTGGTGGTGGGTGAAGCATGATGATGCATATCTGGGGAGGCATGTCCCTAACCCCTAAGTCATATATAGTGATGTAAGCCAATGTTGCAATAACTAACTAACTAAAGAAAGAAATAGATAAATGAATAAGTAAATAAGAAAAAATAATGCACACGTCAAAGGGAAAAGTCTGGCTTGGCTTTTTTTGTATGTGTGTTCACAAGACCTGGAGGAGTGTAGGCCAGAGGTGCAGGCGGAGGGGGATTCACCAGAGGCATAGTGGGAAGCAGAACAGGTGTATCTACTGAAATGCACTGCTGAGGGGAGCAGCGGGTGAGGCAGGAGAGGTCTGCTGTGCCATATGTGTCAGCTCCTTGGCTGGGGATCGAACTCAGGCCATTGCAGTGGGCCTTCATGGTGACAGCGCTGAGACTTAACTCCTAGGCCCCCAGGGAAGCCCTGGCTTAGCTTTCATTTATACACTTGTCAGAAAATTTTTTGTATGTATATAATAGACAATAGAAATGGTATCAATTCTATTTTTTAAAAAACAAGGTTTTTAAAATACATTAATTTTACTAATTTGTCAGTCACTTATATGTCTCTATAAATTTGGGCTTACATTTTTACTCCTCCATATGTGTTCACTCACCTCCCATACCAATGTCCTGTCCCCTCCCTTCTCCCATTTCCTTCCTTCTCGTCCCCCCTGCTTCTTCTGGTAACCAGCATATTATCACAAAGTCTAATTATTGCTTTTGCTGAGCTTTCCCAGCATACGTCTTCTGGTTATTTATATTCCACAGATAAGTGAAACCATCCAACATTTGCCTTTCACTTTCTGACTTATTTCACTTAGCATAATTACCTCAAGGTCCATCTATTTTGTCCCAAATGCACTATTTCATGTTTTTAAATACCTGAGTAGTATTCCATTGAGTATGTAATCCACAATGTCCTTATCCAGTCATCTGTTGACAGGCACGTAGGTTGGTTCTACGCTTGGCTATCGTGGATAATGCTGCTATGAACGTAGGGGTGTATGAATCTTTCATATTAGAGTTTTCTTATTCTTTGTGTAAATCCCTAGCAGAGGAATTGCTGGGCCATATGGAATTCCCATTTTTTAAGAGGTTGGTATTCCCAGACCATTTTCCACAGAGACTACATTAACTTGCGTTTCTACCAGGAGTGGTTGAGAATCCTTTTTCTTAACATTCTCACCAACATCTGTCATATCCATTTTTTTTATATAAGCCTTTTTCACAGGGGTGAGGTGAAATCTCATTGTGATTTTGGTTGTAATATCAATATCACTTATAACAAATAATGTTGAATAATTTCCATGTGATTGTCGTTCATCTGAATGTCTTCTTTTAAAAAGTGTATATTTAAGCCCTTTGCCCATTTTTTGATTGGGTTATCTGTTTGTTGTTTGATTGTATAAGTACTTTCAAAAATAAATAAAACTCAATTTTATGATGTAATTTTAAAGAACTTAGTGATTTTCTTCATGAGAAAACCCTATGTAAAGATAGGTTTAGGATGCTACAAAAGATAAAAGGGACTGTTTAGAGGAAAGTAACCATATCATACATGAAAAGAGGTTAACAACCCTAAGGTACAAAGAACTGCTATAAACTCATAAGATAAACCAGTAATCAAACAAGTAAAGGCCTTTGAGCAAACAATTTATAGAGGAAATATGAATAGCCAGTTAGCATATGAACGTGTGCTCTGTCACTGACTATGCAGCAGGTCCAAACAAAAAGAGAGCTTTTTTTTTTGCCTCTGAGATTGGGGGCTAGGGCAACCTAATGCTCAGTGTGATAATGTAAGAAAGAGATACTCCCCTATACTCGAGAGTAAATTCAAACAGCAAATCTGGATGGTCATTTGGCAGTTCTTATCAAAACTCCTAACATATATGGCAAGAAATTCCAATTTAGGAATGTCTCCACTCCTATAGAAATGCTCATATGTGCCCAGATGCTCGCTGCAGTGTTCCTTGTGCTGGAAAAGATGGCAGACAAGTGAACCGCCCATCAAGTAAGCCAGTGTTTAGATGGCAGGGGTTTGTGGCCATTAAGAAAAATGAGGCAGAAATATAGAAGCACCTTAAAAAATAAATGAAACTCAATTTAATGATGTAACTTTAAAGAATTTACTGGTTTTCTTTGTGGAAAACCCTCTGTAAAGATAGTTTTAAGAGGCTACAAAGGATAAAAGAAAAGGGAATGTTTAGAAGAAAGTCACTACATTATATATAACAAAGTGTTAACATCCCTCATGGCCAAAGAACGCATATGAACCAATAAGAAAAGAAAAACCAATAGCCTTGTACTAACGTGAGCCAACCTTTCGTTTACATAGTCACAAAATGTGCACGTATGTGTAACTATACGGAAACAGATCTGGGAGGACAAACTCCAAGCTGATAATACTAATGAACTCCAGCTCTGTAGAGGGAGTTGAAGGGTGATGTGAAGGCACACACTACCATATTTTGCTTCACACACGTTCCTCTGTACTTTCAATAATGAGTAGGTATTAACGAATTGCAAACTGTAAAAATGAATTTATTTTAAAAGATATTACTAGGCTTAGAAAAGTTATAATTTCTCTTCTCAAAGCTTCACAGGTGCCCAAATAATCTTCAATAACAAATAAAAACGGTAGGACCTTCATGAGATTAACAATTATGTGTGCTCCTAATACCCCTTCATTTTGTTCTTTTCAGGCCCACAGAATTCACTTTCATTCCGAGTTTTCCCGGCTGTCATCTAGCGCTAGCTCTCCAAGGAGCGGGGGGCTTGCAGGGCCCACAGGGGGGACAGTTACAAAGTCATGTTTTTCTTTCCATCAGGCTTCTTTGTTGCGTTAACTGGTGCAGAGTATTTTCCTTTTCACCTTTTGCATTATTTCATGTTTCAGGGCTGTCCAAATCACAATATACCATCATGAACTTTCTAGTACTTCTAATTTTCCTATGGACGTTATTTCCTATGCCTGTAGTTTCCTATGGACAGGACCTTTGTATAATTCTTTGTAAAAGGATTATAATTCGCTTTCTAGGGCTTTGGAGAATTCTTACTTCAGCCAACTCTCGCTCTCCTCTTTCTGCCCAGGGACTGAAAATGACATAGAACCCACTCTGAGACCTATAGAACTTCCTGGCCCTTCTCTCACAACCACCCCTGCCTTTTTGTTCTGGTTTTGGGTTTGTTAAACATATTTGCCTTCATTTGCTGCATTTCGTTCAGTGTGCTTGATTTCTAAGTATCCTAATGTTGTCGAATGTGGGAGTGTCCGTCAAAGCTAGATCCATATTCAGTTCCTTAATTGTTTACCCTGATTGGAAAAACTGCCTTGAGGAATGACATCCATCTAGCTCATCATCCCGCCTTCCTTGTAGAGCGGCTGCTGTCACACTCTTAAGGCATGTTTAGCAATTTGTGCCTGGATGTACTTCTTTTTCCAATAGGCATGTCGATTGCTAGTCACACATCACCATCAGATTCCGACCTGCAGTAATATTTGTAAATAACTTTTCAGCCTTTTCCACTAGGCCCCTGCTCTGGAGATCTATAAAGAACTCCTCTGAGATCCCCATCATTTATGTGCTCTCCCCCCTTAACTCCCTATGAATTCCTTTTTGTCTATCCTAGAAGATGGTGCATGTCAGATTATTGCCTTCTCTTTCTCTGCCCATTTTTTCCATACTCTTATAGATCTACTTACTTTTGCTGTTGGAGGTGGAGGTTAAAATAACTACCATCTAACATGTAATTTCTTATTTCTGGGTTAAAAATCTTCATTCCTGTATTTTCCTGTAATTAACAGGCATGTTTTGTCTCCCACCCTTGGAAGTATTGATGAAATATTAAATGGTGTCAGCCTTTGGTCAGTTCCTTGAGAAACACACTGCAGTGAGCCTCCCGGCCTCTGGTTCTTATTGAGCTATCAAAAACTCGTTTGTCAATATCATCCTCTAGTGCCAATTGTAGATGGTCTGAACCATATTTTTCATGCTAGTTAATGAGTAGGTCATGGCCAGGAGCAGAATCAAAAGCTTTTTAAGGTCAATACGTATTATGTTGTTTGCTACCCAAAACCCATTAGGCTTGTCATCAGTGACCAACAAAAATTACACTGTCAGCAGGATTTTTTTCTTCATAGGTAGTGTTGATTGTTACTCAGGCCCTGAGTTGTTCTTACTTTTCTTTTTCTTTTTGTTGTGGAATTTTTAAAAATGCCCTGAGTAAAATTAAATTTAGTCTAACTTTAATGTTCATATTGACACTTTACCTTTTCTTAAAAGGTAAGCAGTGCTTTTACCCTTTTTCTGATTTCCAGGACCTCTGGTTTCCAGAAATTTCCAAAGATGATACAGTAACTTCTTTAAACTACTAGTGATACTTCGAGCACTTCAGAATGGAAGTTCTAAGAGATTGTTTTTAATATACAGTATCAATTGAGATTGCGTGGTATAATTTCTACATATACTGAGGTTTAGACAGCCCGGGCTGCCCACAGCGACAGTGTGTGGTTGCCCGTGTGCACACATTAAAATGTCCTTTTACTTTAGTGGCATCCTTTCAAGTGCCTTCCCACACAGTCAAAGAACCGTACTGTTTCCTCTTCCTTTCATAAAATGTATAATATTCTACTATACATCTGTTGCTAGTAGGATCTTATCCCTTACTTTGGCTCTCCCATTTATCTTTAAACATAGCTGTTTCAAATTATCTGTGGGCAGGAGAAAGAATTAAGAAATAAATCTACTTCTTAAATGTTCGCACAGGTAGTTTTGTTACAATCCACTTATGCCCAAACTGCAATTGTTAGCTCCTGGAGCTAGTGCTGGGGAGGAGGGTAATGCCTGGGAAAGTGCCTTCTAATCCTGCAGTGCTGCGTGGCCTCCAGAGTTTAAAAGACTAATCTCCAGTTACATTAGCCCCATGCTTTTACCCTACATAGTACAATAAGTCTTTTAAAGTAAATATGTAATAGAAAGCTGTTCTCTGGCTTTGCTATTTAGACTTCCCCCTCCTTTGTATTGCGATTCTGTTTTTAGTAATGTAAGTATATGAATTAATAAAACAATTTTGTGGATGCCTGCATACCACCCAATCCATCCTCCTATCCAGCCGACAAAAAAACAAAATCCAACCCGCTTGCTGGACATTTTCTCTATTCATCTTTGTTTTCTATAAGAATTAGATGGGCTAGTCCCTGTGGAAAACAGTATGTTTGGTTCTCAAAATAATAAAAATAGATCTACCAGATGACACAGCAATTTTACTCCTAGGTATCCACTCACAGAATTTAAAAAAAAAAAAACATTAAATCAAAGGGATCTATATATGTTTATGCTCATTCCAGTCTTATTTACAATAACTAAGTTGTGGGAACAACCTAAGTATCCAGGGACAGAGAAGTGGGTCAGAAAAGTGTGGCATACACACATACATATGATGGAATACTACTCAGCTGTGAAAAAGGATGAGCTCTGCCATTTGTGACAATATGGGTGGGACTGGAAAGGGTCATGTTAAACGAAATAAACCAGAAGGATAAAGACAAATACAAGATGGTCTTACTTCTATGTGGAATATGGAGAAACCTAGTACAGGTCAGTCAAAAGCAAGACAATAGTAAGCTCTTAACATCTCACTGGAAAATTGAGGCAACTGGAGGGGGAGGATGGAAGTGGGGGAGAGAAAGGGCCCAATCGAACATGGTAGAGGAATGTTGGGGTAGGTACTGGTGGTGAGCAGAATGTGAAAGTGTACATTTGCAGAAGTTTGAACCTATCACCCTGGAGCAGATGCAAAGATATAAACCTACCTTTCCTCAATAAACACCATTTGGAATTAAAAAAAGCAAAAACAAATAAAAGCATGAATTATTAGAATTTAAAGGGGAAAAAATTAAAGAGGAAAACATAAGAATTCTATTCCAACCAATAATGGCTACTTTTTACTGAGGGTTTACTGTGAGTCAAGCTTTGTATTAATCTGTTTCATGCATTTAAAGCCTATTTTATGTCTGAAGTAACTAGAAGTTTAGCGAAGTTAAGTGGCTTGCCCATTGTCCTATGGGTAAAGAGAGGCAGAGTTGACCTCTCTACAGTTTATTATATACACTTTATTATCTGTGAAATTAGCATCCACCTTGCAATTTATGACATATTAATTTCTGTTAAATAGAGTATTACAAATAAACAATAATGTTTATATTATAAAAGAATTACATGCTTGTATCAAAAAATAGGAAAATTTCTCACCTGAGTGCCACCATTTTGTTATGTTCCCTTTCAATCTTTCTTTTGTGCATAAATTTTCTCATGATTTGCTTGTTGTACGTGGTTGTCAGAATTATTCTATTCGGAAGTTTGTATACTTAAAAATTCTTGCTTAATAGTATGAGCATTTTCTCTGCAGTGTTATTTTAAAATTCTACTTGGTAATCAAATGAGTGAAATGTATGGTGTGCTTACACTTCCCACATGCTTTAGTATTTAGGTTGTTTCTGCTTTCATTTCATAAATAATAAAAATGTATAGGCTCTGTATTTAAAGTTTTGTTCATAAATATTTGCTGTATTTTGAATGATTTCACAGACATGAATTTACTGGATCAGAGAAATGAATCTTTCAAGTTTTTTGATAAAAGTTTTTAGGAACAATTTCTGAACTGTTTTTACCAATCAACAATTTCAGGGTATGAGAGAGCTGGATAGCAAACAAAATATTTCCATAAATACCTGACGCTGTGTCTGCATTTCTACTCTTCCATTCATTGGAAAAATTAAAGAGGGTTAAAACAAGAAGGGATGCCGGGAATTATATATCTTATAATCTTTCTGTGTATGGACAGAAACACAGAAAAGCTGTGATCTATGAAAGTTCTCCTAAGGAGTTACAAGAAGAACCAGGAACTGGAATTGAGGCACTTGATTTGCACTTACATGTTCTTGTCTGCTGCCGTCCCACAAATTCCCATCCTGAATCAGGAACCCCTCTTCCCCTTCCATCTGATAAGGGTTATGAGTATCTGCATTGTTACAAAGAGTTAGGGACAATTTTAAGACACCCGAATGGATTATTACTGATGGAGGGAAATACCTTGGAAAAGAAGGCCTTTATTATTATTACTATTATTATTATTATTTTGTATTAAGGCAGCACTGGTTTACAACACTGTGTATGTTTTAGCAGTGTAGGTGCATACCTCTTCAGATGTCTGTTAACACACCATGCGCACCACCGAAGCACCCACAATCCTTTACCCTAGACCACTGGGCCCCCTCCTCAGTCAGCTGCCCCTTCTTCCTCCACCTCTGATAGCCTCAATTCTGCAGTCTGATTCTTATGGTTTGTTCTCGGTTTGGATTTTTCTGTTCCTTTGCTTCTGTTTCCACACATAAGAAAAACAATTTGGTCTTTCTCTTTCTGATTTAGTTCCCTTAGCATAATCCCCAGGGTGGTCCTTTTGGTCATTTTCAGTAGCACGTAATGGGGTTCAGGGAAAGTTGCCTCAAATGATGCCACTTTGACTCTTTTCAAATAAAGTTACCTAAGCAACAATGCAAGAAGGACACTCTGACCCTTTTTTGGTGTCTTTCAAAGCAGGTGATGAATTTCCCATATGAAAAAGTCCTCTCCTGTAACAGAAAGCCTGAAGAGAACAGGGATTTAGCACTGAGTAGGCTGTGTACCGACTGTTACTTCTTGACAAATCTCTAAGTCCAAACCCTTTGTATTTTCTTATCAATTATTCTTTGTCTAAAAGGAATTAAAAGAGAATGCTTTGGTCACTTCTCAGAGTCCCATACCTTTGGTATCTCCTTAGCACAAAATTAAATTTCTTTTTTTCTCCTATTAATCTATTTTGTGTCCATTTTATTAGACCAGTCAAAGAACTACGAAGGGGAACAAAAGCTTTTGCCGCTCCGTACCCCTACATGTAGACTGGTACACCTGTGCCACCGTGCCCTGCTGACTGCATTCAGAAAGTTCTGGGAGAATCTCAGCTCTGCTCCTCTGACATCAGGTAGCCACTAAGTCCCTTCATGGGCTTACCGCGGGGAATCTCACGAAGAGGAAATATAACTGTGCTCTCAGCGATCTAACAGTGGAGAGAAGAAAATAATTGTATTACATAAAATTCGAGACATGTTAGAGCATACACCGCAAATAATTCAGACTATAGGGAAATGTTAGGGTGGTGGAGGAACGTGGAGGAGTTTCTGCATAGCGGTTAAGTAGAGCAAGTCTTTCACAGGTGGGCAAGGTTTTCCTGGCCTGTAAGGGAAGAGGCATTCTAAGTATGGACATAAAGCAAGGGCCCTAGTGGAGGGGGTATAGATTGCCCACCATGATGGGGTCAGGGAGAGGCTCAGATGAAAGGAAAAGAGGACTCAAGACGTATTTGAGAACATGTTATCCAACTGCCTCATTGACTAGATAATAACAACCACAACATTTACATGACTTTTAGAAGTAGTCCCCAAAATCCTCTCTAGATACTACATCATTTAATCTTTCTAACAATTGTCTCATCAGTATCCCCATTTTACAGATGGGAAACTCACATGGGGAGATCAAATAACTAGCCCAGACTCATCCAGCTGGTAAGTGGCAGGGCAGTATTTGAACCTAAACAGTCTGGCCACAGAGTCCATGCTTATAACATCAACACTGCACTGCCTCACATGTGGGTGAGAAAACTGAGGCCCAGAGAAGGTGATCTGCCTGTGAGAGAGCACCCAGCATGCCAATCCCAGAGGCCATATTAACGTTCATCTGAGTAAGCGTTCCCCTCTTCTCTTGAAGTGTGTGCCATTTGGTAGATTCAAGTGGCTTATAGGGAATCAGTGTGCTGGCAGATTGGGTATGCCGCGTATTACAGCAAGGCCACTCTGTCAGCAAAGGCTTCCTCGTTACTCCACAAGCATCCAAGGAAGCCATGTGGCACTGCTTTGACAGACAACTGGGAAAGGAAATTGTGGCATCTATACTGAACGGGCCACTTACTACTCAGCTACTAAAAAGACCCCATGTTTTGGATGGAACTGGAAGGGATTATGCTCAGCGAAGTAAGTCAGAAGGCAAAAGAAAAATACCAGATGGTTCCTCCCCTAGGAGGAATATAAGGGAACCAAATAAGGATCAAGGAAAGGAATAAGAACAACAACAATAATAACAATAATGACACAAAAACCAAAAATGAAAAGACAAAGACAAATTGGGGACACTTGGTGGGGAGGGGGGAAGGGAGGGTTGAAGGCAGACGGGAGCACGGGGGACTGAGGTGATGGTGCACTGGTGATATGGTGATGGGGAATCCATGGGGATTACAACTGATGTCAAATATATATAAATAAATTTAAAAAAAGACTACATGTTCACTCTGGTAACCAGTATATTTTCAGAGCCTGAGACTTGTTTGTGCTGTGCTTTGCCAGTATATGATTTTTTTGGTTTCGTATCATATTCCATAAGTAAAACCACCCACTATCAGTTCTTCACTTTCTGACTTATTTCATTCAGCATAATCATCTCAAGGTATCTTTTGGATAATGGTCACTCTCACAGGTGTGAGGTGAAAACTCACTGTGGTTTTGATTTGCATTTCCCTGATAATTGATGAAGAATATCACACTGCTAGGGGTTATGAAAATGAAGATAATTCCAAAGCACTGAAAATGTTTCAAAAGTAACATATTCACCACAGAGAAACAGAAACTACAGAGGCACAAAAATATATTAAACAACAACAATCAAATATAACCACAGCGGATATTTTAATCTGAATCTTCTTATATTTTCCTATGCATTTGTACTTTTTAAACAAAGCAGGACTCGTGCAGTAAATAGGGGTTTGTAAACCATTTTGCTATACATTTGAAGAGGTCTGCTGCTACACCTCTGAATCATATATGGTGTTACAAAGCAATTTTACATTAAATAAATGAGATAACGTTTTAAAATAATTTAAAATCACTTTGTACATCTTAAAAATGTACAATTGTGTTATTGCAGAACATTGGTTTTAATCACTGTGTAACTTCATGGGCGCAGCTCCACACCCCAACCAAGGTCTATGCCAAGCCATGCCTGCCACCGCAGATCTAGCCACCGCCCAGCACCATCCCATAGACCGCCTCTACCCATTCCTCCCACCACCCACCTCTCTAAACTTATCTTGAATACCCTGTGTCATCAAGTGTCCCCTACAATATGATTTCTTGCACCTGTCAGCATGTTATTCTGATTATACCACCATGATTGATCTTTTTTAAAAAAAAGATTTCTTTATTGATGCATGCAAGAGCTGTGGTATAGGCCAGAACTGTGGGGGGTGAGAGGATTGACCGGAGACAGAGCGGGGAGCAGAACAGTCAGATATACTGAGTCAGATATACTTGAGCAGCTGAAGGGAGGCTGAGGGGAGCGGCGGGTGAGACAGGAGAGGGCTGCTGTGCATGTGGGTCAGCTCCCTGGCCGGGGATTGAACTCGTGCTACAGTGGCTGCGGTAGCTTCATAGTGCTGATACTTGATCCCTTGTGCCACCAGAGAGGCCCAATCCTGATGAGAAAGACCAGAGGAAGGCAGTCCGGACAGCGGTGAAGGCTCCGCGGGAGCACTTGCGTAGGCTCACCTTGGAAAACAGGCACATTGAAAACCTGGCTGGATAGGCTTCCAAGCGCTGCATCTCAGTGGCGCCTGCAAATGAAATCATTTTCTTTTCGATATTTTTCCATTCACTGGTTGCGGCAGCCATGACAAGGCGCCTTGCAGACTTCCAGCAGCAGAGAATGTAATTGGCCATGGGTCCCAGCTGCTGTGCTCTGGGATCCTCTGCTGAGCTTGCTCTCTGTCCTTCATTTCACGGGCTCACGTTTGCGTTGCCATCGGAGGCCACTCACGCCTCTCCTGCTCCCACTCCGTTTTCTCTTGCAGGCTTTCCCCCTAATGAAGTCCTTGCATATTTGGTCCCGGTTAGTATCCGCTGCTTACTGGCAGATGACCACATTTAAGAGAAGGGGAACAGCAGAAGCCTGGGGGTCGGAGTCTTAGTGCACACGCGAGTTGTCCTCCGCTCGTTATCACTGAGCCATTCGATGAGGCTGCAGACCTGTAACGATGCTGACACACTCTGCGTGCCGATGCCTCTCACTGGTCAGAGCCGTTTGGCCCAGCTAAACTCTTGGGGTCAGCAGGGCCCAAGTCTGCCTCTTGGGCACCGACGGCTAAGGCTTCTTAGAAAACATTGTTCTCTTTTTCAGCTGCGCTATGGAACTAGTCAATTGTACTGGAAGGTCAGCTATGGGCTGCCCCAGATAATAGATCGGTCCTTCCCTGTATTTGGTCAAAGGCATTGCTCTCAGTGTCACTTCCACCCTTGCTAACATTTATTGGATACTTAATTTGTGCCAGGCAAACACCATCATGGTTTGTCTTATTTGAGTCTCATACACGCTGTAAGGTAGGTCTTATCTTCTCCCCAGAGAATTTAAATATTTGCCGGGAGCCACATAAATTGCAAAATTTCAAATCAAGTCAGTCTCATTTCACAGCCCATACTCTTCCCGGTCTTCACTACCGGAGTGCGCACAGCTGGAACACATTTGGGACCGCTTTTGCTGCCAGTGCTGTGTGCGGGCCAGACCTCTGCTGTCCTCCCGCTCCATCTGCTTGCTCTCCCCTTCGTCCGCCTCAGGTGGGAAGTGGTACTGTTTGGGGGTGTGGGTGGGCCTGGATAAGGCCTTGGGTCTAAATGTTCATGCAGGGAAGTTTGCAGCTGAGACTGTTACAGGGCAGGCAGAGGGGCACCCCAGGACCCCTGCAGACCAGACATGTTGGCATGGGGGGTCTCAGCAATTTATCTCCCTTTCTTTCTCCCTGAATTGTGCTTTCTTCATTTCCCCCTTTTTTGTAAATAAACCCTTTATTAACCTGTTGAGTGTGTGCCTGCAGTTGTGTCTTATTACAGGTGCCTTTACAGCACATGGGTGAGGACCCCAAATCAGGAAACCCATTTTACACCAGGGTTGCCCTGCACTAAGATGACAAGTGGTGTAGTCTAATTCCGATGAGCCAGCAAGCAGAGGAGCTGGGATTAGAGAAGAGCCTGTCCATTTCACCCTTTACATTTGGGGACCCCTGCTCATGAATGGTCTATTGGAGCAATCACCGGTTACCAGCACAAAAAGTAAACAAATTATTTAGGTGGGGATTTTTTTCCCCCAGAAGTCCAGAATGATTTCACCCAGGGACGGAGCCCTCATTTGTTCCATTAATACCACTTCACAGCATCCTGAAGGCCTTAATTGCCGCCATTCCTCCCAAGGCAGATGAAGTATCTGTTCTTTTATGACCCGAGGGAGGCACAAGAATTAGCATAATAGCACCGTTTCCACACCCGCCGGCAGGGGCGCAGCCAGCACCCAGCACAGGCAGCCGTCATTTGAGTCAATTAGGAAACTGCTGCGTGTCTCTCCAGCCGCTGCTCGGCCACCCGACGCTGACGCTGGCTGCTTGTGACTTCCGTCGTAGCAACGTCCTCCAATTCAGCTGCTCCGTTTCTGCGCAGTGGCGACTTAGCTGATCTAGTTTCAGTGGGTTCTTTCCTGCTGACACTGGAGTCAGCTCGAGCTGGCGGCTGGGTCTCCGCGCCAGTGGCCAACAAGCCAGAGGGGTGAAACCTGCAGGTCTGCAGCTCAGGGCGCAGGCGCAGGTGCCGGAGAGATGAGCCTCAGGGGTCCCAGGCCTGTGGCTTCCGGGCAGGCCTAGGGAGTGGGAGTCTTCAGGCAACTCAGTGTTTCTGTCACTTATTGTACTGGGCTGCGTGCTGAAAGGAGGGTGTGGAGAAAGAACAGTCGTCATCATCTCCATCACCAATAGTGGTTATCGCATACCCACTGGTGACTCCACCTCAAGAGGAGCAGGAGCATTATGCGAGGGGTACTCTCCCCCTGTTCCACCTCAGGAGATTGTCACAGAGGCAGAGTTATTTCTTCTCATCGGGCTGATGAAGTCTACGACATTGTCTGGGTCCCAGGCGAACACCCCCAGCTCAACCACCGCATGTATCTCACCACACCCACCACCCAGTGTCCACGCTCATCCACCACCGACCGATCAGAGGCTGGATCCTTGATGCCAGTTCCTACATGGCCTGTAACTGGCGGCTGAGCTGGGAAAAGACCCAGTGGTCACTCACTGGGAAATCATGTTCTGTTTGCAATCTAAACACACATAAAGGTGAACAGTTTTAGTGCACATTACAGAAGAGTATGTGGCACGTTACCAAATGTAATGAAAGCCAGGGCAAGCACGCACATGGTTGACAACTGCCGTGGAGGGCACCTGGACTACCCAGGAAGGAGAGGAGTTAAAGGGCAGCAGACTGGAAGACTCCTGAAGAAGATGTAATCCACAAAGTTTGGAAGGATGTGTAGGACCCAGATGTACAAAGGGAAAACGGTGGCTGTCGTGGGCAAACAGCATAGACTGAGGCAAATGGCTGGCGAGGAACCGAAGGGAAGCTCTGGTTGGGAGCAGAGAGTGTGTGACACCTAGCAAAGATTATCCCTTTTACCCTGTTTATTATTCAATTCAACACAGCAAGTATTTTTTCTGTGCTTCTGTGTGCTAGGCACTGGACTAGTCCCGTGAGATACTGCAAACAGTGAAACAGTTAAAATATCTGTTTCCTTGGCGATTACGGTTATGGCACTTACGATTTCTCTTCTTTATATGCTTGTTTACTTTTGTTCTGATTCCCCGTCCCTCCCACGAATGTATGTCTGCTGACTGCAGGGATTGTAGAGACTTCCTCGGGTGCCTTTCTAATGTTCGTTCTTGTTTCTTCTGACAGCAGTCCCTGACTCATGATTCGGGGGGCCTCTAACGGGGCTCTCATTTGCTTCGAATTAATGTGTCGACCCAAGTCCTATTCCAAGCCCAGCAGCTTAATTCAACCCCTCCCCAAAGTGCTACTGATAGTTCCGGAAATGGGAATGAAATCCAGGTGTAAGCTGGTCGAGTTAAGGCAATCCTCAGGGCGTTTGTGGGCACAGATGCCCTCTTCTGTGGATGTGAAGGCATGGGGCTTTTATGGCCAGAAGGGGCATTTGATACTACTTGGGGCATCATGTGAAACTCGAAGTAATCATGTAGAGGATAGGAGAGAGAGAGAGACAGAAAGAACAGTGGAGACATTCTGAGTTTCTAGATCAAGTCTTATTTGAGGCTAAAACGGTCATTGGAGATTTCAGTTATATGAGCCAGTTTGAATCAGATTTTCTGTCATTTGTAACCCAAAAGATTTGAGATAGGAATTTTTATTTTTATTTTTGTTTTCCTCCCTCCTCTCCTCCCTCCCTCCCTATTCCTTCCCTTCTTTCCTTTTCAACATTAAAAATATATAAGCTAACAGATTTACAGTCGTGCATATGATACAGAGGTATAGGATGCTCTGTATACAGCCCTTCAGATGATGTATGTTACCACACCATACCGCAAAACAAAGCACCCCCAATCTGCTACCACAGTTTTCATTTGGCCTATAACATGTGTTAGAGTTTTCCAAAATGATATGAGGCATCTCATTTTGATTTTTTAATCTACATTCCTTTACTTATTACACGTACATATAACATTCAATACAATATATATTTATCATATGTGTATTAGTTCATATGTGTATTAGTTCTTTTGACCCCACAAGGTATTATAATGATGTTCAGTATTAGCCCATCCCACACACCTTGAATGGAGCTGAGCTTAGTTTTCTGTCACCCACACCTCGGGAGGTCATGAAAATTCAAATTCAGTTCCATAGCTTCTGGAAATGCCCCTAGTTCTGGACTAATATTAATGTTCACGTTCTGGCTTTCATGTTCTTGTCCATGTTCCAGCCATATATTGTGGCCTGCTAACCACTAACTTTTTTGCCTAGCTCCTTGACACTTGTGAGATGTTTGGAATATTTTATGCAACATTTTTAGTTTAGTTACTTTTTTTTCCTAAGAAGAAGAATCAGTCAAGATACTTATTCTGAGACTAGGAGAAGTAAACTTTGGAAGACCATAAATAAACTTGGTCTTGTCTTTATCTTTACAATATTATTTCTTCTCTGTCTTAAAGGTTTGAGTACATCTGAATCACCTAGATTTTAGTTGTTTCTTTCACAACTTGGAGTTTACCTGAAGAATTTCTTTGTTTTCCTTTATACTCACCTGTGTTTCAAAAAGAAAAAAATGACCCTAACTGTGCCTAAAATTACACAATGAGTAATAATAGAGATCCAGTTGAATCAAGGAGAAATGAATAAATTATGAAATGAAATTTTATGATAGGAAATTTTACCAAAAACCAGTGCCCTGAACGGCTAAATTCCTTAAAATTGTCTGAAGACCCCTTCAGAATCTTAACAGAAGTGCCTGCCAGTCTTTCTCTTCTTCCTCTATTTAAACCTGCTTTTCCTTAAAAACCACCAGCATTCAAGAGAAGTTAAAATCTTTTTTTAAATCTCATTGCAACAATCCAACTGTATACTGCTTTTCTATTGAAAATTCAATGATTACTCAATGAAAATTTAATGATAAACTCCAATAGGATATTTTGGAATAATCTGAGACTCACTACAGCCACCTTGTATAATATTTTGGTATTACCAGACATCTGACTCACAAATGAATCTTTAATATAAGAACCACTTCTAATTAGTTTTTAAAAATTTGTTAAAATAATGTTATAATTACATTAAGGAACATTTTAAAAGAAAACGTTTTCAAACTCTATCAACTAAATATAGCTGTGTTTATTTCCCCTCGTTCCTTTCCATGCTTTATTTATATACTTACATAATTTACATGGTTATAATCATGATAAATATACAGTGCTGTCTTCTCCCTTTGAAGCCTTCTAATGTTTCATAGATACTCCTTCCTGTTGTACAGTTTTTGTTTATCATTTTCAACAGTTGCCTAGTATTCCAACACACTGATATAAGATGGTTTGCTTAGTGATTTATCTATTAGACTTCTGAGTGATTTCGATGTTCCTCACAACATACTTTTATAAATATGTTTGTGTACATATACCTTTTTTTCTTTTGACTTTATGGCTGAGATTTCCAGAGATATGATTAACTGGGTACGAGACTGTTAACATGTTATGGCTCTTGATAGAATTTAGGTCTTAAAAAATATTGTACCAACTTCTGACACCAGAAGTTGATGGATATGCACGGTTCCCTCGACAGTAATCTAAATTTTTTTTTGTTTTTTTGTTAGTCGAATAATGTGTATAAACAGCACGTGTATTCAACATATGTTTATTGAGCTCATAATGAGTTAGGCATTGTGCCAGGTGCTGTGGACACAGAGATGAATAAAATATGGGCACTGCCTAGGGGGAATTTACAATTTAGTGTGGTAGATAAGAAGAGAATGTGGTAAGTATTATAACAGAGGCCTGGATACATTTCCATAGGGATGCAGATATGATAAAATATAGAACTTCTCTGTTTTTTCTGGCACAAAAGCAGCTGACCGTTGAAGATAGTTCTCTAGTATGTGCGGGAGTTTCCCAAAATGAGAAGAGACACCTCATTTGGGTTTGTAAATCTACATCCCTTAACTTACTGAAACGATTGTTTCATTGTATTTTTTCTGAAAGAGTAAAGAGAAAGGATCATCATGGTACCTGAGATGTAGGAGACCATCGTCACCTGTTTCTAGAAGCAAAGTGATCCTTCCAATTTAAGCCCAAGCAGGAAGAGTTGTTTTGATAATGATACTGAAAAACAGACACGTATCATTTCTTCATGAACACTTAGTCTGTTCAGTTGTGAAATTACAAAAACATGTTTAAAACTCATTTACCTTTGCTTTGTGGCAGAAGAGTCCTCAAGCTCGGGGCCAGCCTTGAGCTGGTTCTTCATGGGTTAATGCAGAAGAATGAGCTTGGTCTCGGGAGTCGGACAACCTGGTTTGTGTCTTGGTTTGACCACACACAAGTCGTCGTACTACCTTGTTCCTGTTTCCACCTTCTCGGAGACTGTTTTCCCATCTGCTGATTAGGGTTTGATCATACTTCATCCTAATGACAAAGTTAGTGTTAAATTAGGTACCGGGTAGAAAGCAGTTAGCACGACACATCGCAGATACTAGATACTTAATAAATCCTAATCTCATTGTGGTTGCCATTTGCTGGGGAAGATATGACACAATTCTAGGAAAGAACATTTCTGTTCCACCTTGTTGATTGTAACATGAAATAACTAAAGAATCCTGGCAAGGAGACTCCCATACCGCAAAGGTGGAGAAAGTTCTGTTATAAATATATACCTAATCTGAGAGGCAGCAGTTCTCAAATACTTTTTTGGGCAAGAAAAGTGCTAAAAATACGACTCCCACAGTCTAGCATCTGAATAAATCCAGAAGCCAGCAAGCAGGCAAAGTCTTTTTTGCTTTCGATCAACCAGTCAGTTTCATGTTTTAAGTGTGTGCTTGGGCAGGAAAGTAATTATCATGCCATTTACAAACTGAACAGAAGCTTGGGGTCATCGAAAACCAGCTCTGCAAGGACTGGTCTTTAAAGTCCGTGAGCAAAACCCTCCTATTTTCTAGATGAGGATACAGGTGTCATCATTGACATCATCCTGCTACTTAGTGGAGATGTGAGTCAGAGGAAGAACTAGACTTTTTTCCTCTTTGGTCCTCTTCCATTAGATCAGCGATCTCCAACCTTTAGAACCACAAAGAGGTCGAGAATTGGTTGGAAGCATCATGCAGCACTTGGAAAATGGACTGTAAGCAATTTCTGGATATGTTTTATCATGGTTGTTACCAGGTGGGTAAGAGTCTTTTTTGTTTAGAGTCTCTCAAGTGTGTATACTCTGACAAAGGCTGGCGCTAAAAGGAACATACATGTGAAGAGCCACTTAGCATCACTCTCCTCACTGCTGTGAGACAGCCATTATTTTTCATTAAATAAGTAATATTCTGAGCAATCCACTTACTCATCATTAAAGGCCATTAGTCCTACTCTTTGTCACACATAAACCCTAATGGGGCTCTATCAAGGGTTTTACTAAAGAGTTGCTAATTTTGAAAGAGAAAATTAGTAATGCTGGAAGCAGAATTTAGATTTTCCTCTAAAGTCCTTCTAAATATTCTCCCCTTTCCCCTCTGCCCTGGAAAATAAAAGTAGCCTGCAGCGAGGAAAGGAGGCATTAGCCGGAGGAATCTCTGCTGCGGGTCCTCTCTCTCACTGCTGCAGTTCGGCCTTTGGTCACAGGGGAGCACACTGATCTCTCGATTGAAAGCCCACACATGCCTTACCAGCTTCTCAGATCTTTTTGAACCTCTCTGTCCAATGTGAGGGCCAGATTCTTTGGTACCATCAGGGGAACACAGAAGAATCTTGCTTTAATGCAAACAGATACCAACTCTTGTCTGTCCCAATATTTCAGAAGGGCAAATTTCCCTCTGCTAATTCAGAAATACCACTGTACAATGAATGGCTTTGGTTTGGCTCTGACACCAAATTGTTTTTATTTCCTGATGGCAAATCTACTTAGTGGGGCTAGCCCTAGTTAATCAGGGAAAGGTGGCCTACCTGTTTGACTTCAAGGTAAGACCCATGAGAATTGTGAGAATTCTCTCCCCACTTCCATTTTCTCCCCATTCTCTTTAATCGAGTCTATTGGTTTAATTAATATCCTCTTTCAAAATGGGAATCCCCTAGATTTTGCAAAGTTTGATATAAATTGCTTGAGTAGATCATTCTGAAAGTTTGCACATGGTCATTGGTGCTGTTATTTGCCTAGAAATTCAGAGATCAGTACGGCCAAAGATTAAGAAACCAGAGGGTATTAGAGCAGAAAAGCTTAAACTTTATTTTCATTAGCAAACCCATGGAAAAGTGTGTTTTATTTCCTTGGCCATCTGCTCACTCGTCAATTTCATTTTTGGTTTTGACGTGATAAATAACAGGTCAGTGGGTGACTGAATAGATCTTGTTTCCTTTGCTAGGCTCGGGATTAG
The DNA here is from genome assembly GCA_019455555.1 of Galemys pyrenaicus. NCBI lineage: Eukaryota > Metazoa > Chordata > Mammalia > Eulipotyphla > Talpidae > Galemys > Galemys pyrenaicus. Next base: position 2,188,475 of record JAGFMF010011408.1, on the reverse strand, counting down.
GAGATAATCCTGAACAGCTCATTGTATATTCTCAGCACATTAGACATTAAACCCATCAGAAGGCAGGACATTTTGTGTTTACCAGAAGACAATTCCAGTTGCAAATGCTTTTTAATTAACAGGGCTTTATATCAGCTTTCCATCTACCCAGATAGAGTTTCCATGTCTGGGCAGGTGCATGCTGTGGTGAGTTAGAGAACAACAAAGGAGAGAGCAAGGACTGGGGCACTTCAGGTAATTATGAGTGCCTGCTCCCCTGCATTCTGCCTCCTGCTCCTTCTGTTGTTCTGCCTGCTGAATTCCCCAAACAAACTTCCTTGAAGCAAACTATAGTTCCAGTTGCCTCATTCATTCATCCATCCATTTATATATTTACTGAATCCCTTAGTATTTACTACACTTCTCTTTGCTATGTTTTGTGCTACATCCCGAGTGCTGGAGAGAGGATTCCCTATTTAAAGGAGAAGACGGTTATTCACAAAAACATAAAGGTAAAGTAAGATGGATATTTTCACGCCAGAAATCTAGGAAAAACCGATTGACTCCCCCTTCTCCCCAGCAGTACTACATTTGTGTTTGTGGGCCTACCTCTATGATAAAGCTGCAGCACTCTGCTTTATGATGTTATAGAGTCGAGGATGGCACTACCAACCCAGCCATAAATTTGATGTGGTAAGGAGTTCTGTCAACGCCAAGAATTAGTGAGAATCCAGAGATAAGCTACTGGCATACATGTTACGTACAACTGGACTTGACATGTGGAGTTCAGTTCCTTACATTACATTTCTTGACCCAGTTAGCAGATTAATCAAAGCCTAGTATCTGGACCAATCCTTATCAAGGTGAGTAGTTCCATATAAGGAAAATAGAACTTCAGAGCTGGTGAGATCCTCTACATACTTGATATTCATAGTGTGGTTCCTGGACCAGCAGCACCATCATTATCTGGGAGATTGTTGGAAACGCGAAAACGCAAGCTCTACCCAGGCTTGTTGAATCTGGCTCTGCCTTTTAACAAGTTCCTTGGGTGATTTGCAAGCATGTCAAATTTTGAGGAACAGTGCTCTAAATCAGTAAGTTTCAACCTTTCCCCCTGACACCCACACATTAGATGACGAGTCTGTGCAGGACACATTTCCAAGTGTGGCCAAGCTTGTGAACAGTATGGAATCAATCCATGCTGTGAAGAATGACAAGAGAACACTGAATTATACCAGTCCCGTATTATGGTTTAGAGTAACTGATCTATCTTAACGTCTTCGTTCCATAAATGCAAACACGCAGTGCCGCAGTTCCTGGTGCATGGAAGGGTGAGGTGGAAGCTGAGTCATCAAAGATGGGGGCGGGGGTGTCTACCGGCAGTGGGCCCCTAGGTTCCACAATAGCTGCTTGTCCGCTTCTTATATAGATAAGGCCATATCGGGAGAGAATGACACCGGCCCCCACCTTACTTCGTAACGGGATTAGTAAGCAGCAATTAGGTCAGAGACATTAAAGTGTTTTTGACACAAATCAAATCAAGGCTTTGTTTTTTCCCAATCTAATATAGTCCTGACTTAGGGTCAGTTTCTGCCTCAATCGCTCCATCTTTTGAAATGAGAACATTGTGCTCTTGTACTTCTTCGCAAGGCTGCTGGCAGAGAAGGAAACAATTGTATTTATTGTAACCCACACTGGATCAAAATGTGGGACCATTGCGTTAGTGGCACCAGTGGCACCCCAGAAGGAACAAACAGTGTCAAGTTAGTATTGAGCTAAGCTATGCTCAGACAGGTGACTCTTTGGTACCTTGGAACCATTCACCAGGGATGATGAGTATTCCTTCCATGATGACCAGAAGGAGGAAGCAGTTCCACTTCATTCTAAGACCAGACTGTGGATCTTTTAGTTGGTTTCTCTACTCAGAACTAACCCAGAGGTTGTTTCCGAAGGTTGAGGTCTTTGGACCTATAGCATGAGAATCACATGCCTTCTACAACTGCAGATGATCAGCCCAAACATCTTGCTACACCCACTTATTATGTATTTATTTTGAGGTGTGACCAAGGAACAAATAGAAAGATGGCTCTTTGGCATGCAACATGTGACCCCCACTCACCAGTGAGCCGAACTGCTCAAATATTACTATAGGGCAGTGTTTCTCAACCTTGGTTATACACCAGACTCACCACTCACCTGGAGGACTGTTAGAAAGCCTGATAGCCAGCACTACCTCACACCAATTGATGGAGATTTTCTGAGAATGAGGCCCTGACATTTGCATTTTAAAAGTTCTTTTGGTGATTTTAGGCATGTAATCAGGGTGGGGATGCATAACTGGGCTTGGGGTACAAAGGAACTTGCTCAAGGCCACTTACAACCCAATTCCTCCAGCCCTTCTGAAGCTTACTTTCTACTGATGCACTCAGGGCCAGAATGTCAAGAGCTCCTCCAAGGTGCAATGCACTGAGGAGGTCAACAATTAACCAAAGAGATACAGACTCTGCTCTCAAAGAGCAGTAGTCCAGTGGGAGAGACGGACCCTGTCAGAAAAGGAGAGTAGAAGAACACTCATTTCTCTAGTTCTCCTGCTCACTCCTTGAAATAAGGACCTTGCTTATGAGGGCTCCTGGCTTCACCCTCACTGCCTATCTCTTTGTTTGAAATATCCATCCAATGATCTGCTCCTGGAAGTCGTTGTTCTGGAGATATTTTGGAGCTGTGTGAATTTCTCCCCAGATCCTGACAATTGCCTCAGGCATGAGTGACAAACTTAACCCTCCCGCCTCTCTGGGCCCTTGCCTAGGTTGGTACATGAATGCTGTAACCCAGCGGTGGTCGTTGCATGTCTTGGACTCATGGGGTTAAACAATGATCTGCTCTTCGCTCTGTCCAAAACATGCCTTTATCTTTGAACTTGTGCCTGTGAAAATCTTTAACTGATTTTATTGAATTCTATCTGGAGATAACAGCTTTTAGGCAGATGTTCTCATTTGGGCAACCATATAGCATTATGTATAACTGACCCCCTCCTATAAAGGGGCTTAACTAAAGTTAGCATTTTCCTCTTTAGTCATCCAATGCAGAACACAGGCTATGATCATCAGAAAGCTTAAGGTCTAAGACCTGATTACATTAAACTGGCAGTTCAGTTTTTGAAAATGTTGGCTTTTTCTTTTTTCTCCTCCTGCTATAATTTACTTTTTATAATTCATTAATTGATAAATTATTTGTGGGCTGTTAAGTAATTACGTCTTCCACAACACCAAAATGTTTTCTTCTCATAAAAGGAAAGAGAAAGTTTTTGGTGATTATGACCTTGTTTAATTAGACATTCAGATCAGACCAACTGAACCTTTCATTTACTGTAGTCATATGCTCTCAGATTCAGTATGATCTGGTACACCTTTCTGGAATCAAGCTTTGTGAGAAAAATCTTTTTCATTTTTAACCCCATCTTGGAAACGGTGAATGCTTGCCTGGAATAGATAATTCGGTCTCCAAGCTTCTTATTTAATATTAATGGGCATCCCTTTTATTTATATCCACTTAGAGAATGGTTATAATTTTAATTAGCATCAATTGGAAATTCCTCAACTATTCAATGGAGGAAAAGTATCATTAATACTTGATTGCAGATGTAATGGTAGGCTGTGGCCACAGATCTTGGCATAATTAGCAGAAGGTCCTTAGGGTGAGTTAGCACTCAGGAATATGCAGGAAATTAACCTAGCTAAGCACAAATAATAAGGAACTTACTCTGAAAGTCCTTTGAGTATAAGGAAAGAGGATTTTTTTATTATTTACTAATAATTTACAAATTATTATTATCATTACATACAAATACGCTATATAATAACAATGATTAGCCGTTCCACTTCTATTTATTTGATTAGTTATGTTTTTTCACAAGGTAAGCAGTAGTGATAGACAAGGGAGATGTTGAAGAGCAAATGAAATATCCCAATCCCCAAGATAGTCTACTGTAAACATGGAAAGTGCCAATGGGATTTTTAAACAGCTTTACTGAAAAATAATAAAGTTCATACTATATACTTGCAATACAGTTCACCCATACAAAATTCAACTGTTTGTAGTATATTCATTGAGTTGCACAAACATCACCACTATTTAATTTTAGAACATTTTCTTCACTCTAAGAAACCTGTATCCATTAAACCATAACGTCCCTATCTTCTTTCTCCTCAGCCCTTAGCAACCACTAACCTAATTTTTTATCTCTTTAGCTTTACCTATTCTGATTATTTCAGATTAATGGAACCACGTATATGCAGCTTTGGGGAATAGAGCTTCTTTCACTTGGCATAATGTCTTCAGGGTTCATGACGTTGTAATAGCACTTTGTTCCTTTTTAATGAGTGAGTAATATTCCACGGTATGGTTACTCTACATTTTGTTTATTCGTTAGTTGACAGGCATTTGGGTTGCTACTAGTTTTTGGTGAATATGAATATTGCTGCTATGGACAATTGTATATAGGTATTTATGTGGACATGTGTCTTTACTTCTCTAGGGTGAGTATATGTAATTGGAATTGTTGGCTCATATGGTAACTATATATTTAGGATTTGGGCCAATGTTTTCTTAAGTCTGGACTTTCATGCCCCGGCCTGCGGGGCGACAACGGGAGCGCGCGGGAACCACCTAAGGAGAATGAATACACAAACAGGGAACGCAGGGCAGGAAGGCAAGTCAAGGATTCTGATCAAGCCTTCGTCTTTATTATAAAGGGCAGGGGTAATACATACACTTGGAAAGGGTGAAAAGGGGGGAAGGGAGAAGGTTTGAATTTTAGCTGGCGGGAGGTTTCCGGGTGAGATGTTTGTGATTTTAGGCCAGGCCTCCTTTAAAATGGAAATCCTCTTGTTCTCCTGGCGCCCTGACCTAAAGGTGGGAGACAGGTGAAACCGGACTGTTTGCAGTTCTGGCTCCCGACACTTTCAGCATTCTTTTCTAAGGTTATTTGAATTTAAAGAGATTGCAAATGCATATGCTATATAGGCTTCGTTGAATCTAAACTTTTTCTGATACATTTGTGAAGTTGACTTTACAACTTCAATTTGGTTCTTAATTAGGTGATTAGTAATATTTGTACATTTTGATATATTATACAGATACATTATTATTGCTAATAATTACACAGAACCCTACCTACTCAATTGTCAGTGTATCTAAGGGTAGAACGCATAATGCCTTATTTCCTTCTTCAAACATCAGTGACTGTTTTGAACTATCAGTTCTGATCTGATTTTTATCCTGGTTTGGTTGTATTTTCCTACACTGAAGCCAAGATTTCATCTTATTTAGATTTTTAAAACTGCATGCCATCCTCTACTCACTACCTAGAGTTAGATCTACCCGTTTTCAGATAAAGAGCTTGGAGTTACAGGTGTAGGATTGGTTGTCAAAAAAAAGGAGGAGGAATTCCTACCTTTGATTTCCCAAAGACAGATAAGATGATGTTACATCTGTAGCTATCCCATACTGTCAAAAGTATTGAAGTCAGCTACATAATGTGTGATGCATTAATTTGTTCACTAATTGTTAATTGAGGGTCAATTATGTGTAAGTTCTATTGTAGATGTTGGAAATACATCAGTAAACAAAACTGTCAGAGATCTCTGCTTCCAAAAAGTTTTGTACACTAGCAGAGAACGGAAGATAATCAACAAACAATACATATGAAATAACTAAGTAGTATAGTTTGTAAGAAGGTTATAAGTGCTGTGAAAACTTAACCGACGTTAGAATAAGGTTAAGGAGATTGGTAATGTAGGGTGAGTTGGGCAGATCGCTCCATGAATCAAAAAGTCAGGGTAGACCTTACTGAGCAAGTCACACTTAAGCAAAGGGTTAGGAATTAGCCATCTAGCTATCCAGGGAAAAAATATTACATGCGGAAGTAAGGGCCTGGAATACTGCAAAACATCGGATTTTCATCAAGATAGAAAAAAAAAAAACCTGCTACTACATCATCAGAGTGATCAGTGCCTGTTAATACGTACTTCTTTGCATCACACCTATATTTGTAATTACAAAAGTCTCACTTTTTCCCTGGAACTGCTATCTATAAGGCTGTCTCCCTTACGTACTATGTTACGGTAACATCTAGACAGTTTTTGACTTATGTTTTGAAAACAGAACTTCCCAGGACCCAGGATCTCCATTACTCAAGGAATTGGTTTAAACTAATAAGGGAATTGGTTTAAACTAATTTTTTCCAGATCAATAGAATCTTTCCCACCTCTATCATAACTGAACCTCTTTATCAGATGCTTGATCACCTTTTAATTTATACTTTCTCTCACTCTGAAACAAATGCAACAAGCCTAGAGATGACTGCTAGGGAAGCAAAAATGAGAAGCTGCCCTCTCCATAAATTTTGTGCGATTTTCCTTAGGTGAACTTACCTGCCTCTGCAATTCATAGCCCACTCCTGGGTTTGTTTGTTTTGCTTTTTAAAAATTGAAGCAGCTCTGCACTATACCATTATATAAGTTCAGGTGTACACTACTGTTGCAGCTTTCAGAGAGAGGTAGTTGCTACTTGTCTTCTGCCCTCTGGGGGTGCCTGCGGCCTTCCCTCTCCTGTCTCTTGTGGCTTCTTACTCTGTCTACCTAGCATTCTTCACTTAGCCGGACCACGTGCTTCCTATGTACACCGCGCTGCTGATTTTCCTGGATGCACTATCTTCACCTCCCCCCGTGCCTTGTTCACACTGCAGCCCCACTTCGTCCCTCCCATCTTCATAGAGGAGTCTTTCACCAGCATCGCCTTCTGGGCTTTGTGAGATTCTTGCTCTAGAGTGCGTAAATTCCCTTCGTATTACCAACATGTTACCTTCCTCATTCCCTTCACAGCTTTGTCTGAAGTGTATCCCCAGAACTAATGACCCCTCTCAGACCATCTATCTAATACAATTATTCTATTTTCTATAATCTTTTTAAGCTACAGATGTGTGTGTGTGTGTGTGTGTGTGTATTCACAGTGGAAGGGGAGGTGGATGTTTTGGATTATCTCTGATTCTCTTTTGAATTTAGATTCTATGTTATTTGGGTTCTTTATTGAATTATAATTCAAATATCATAAAACTATCCTTTTAAAGCATACAATTTAGAAGATTTTAGTATCTCCACAACACTGTACAACAATCACCACAATCTAATTTCAGACATTCTCATCACCCCAAAAGGAAACCCCATACCCCATTAAGCAGTTGGTCTCTACTCCTCCCCCTCAAAGCTTTGGCAATCTACTTTCACCTCTATGGCTCACCCGTTCCAGAATAGCTTGCACAAATACTTGCACATAAACGGAATCACACAACATCTCTTGTGATTGGCTTCTTTCGCTAGCATAGTTTTTAAGATTCAGCCACATTGCCCAATAGACTAATACTTCATTCCTTTTATAATGGAATAATAGTCGATTTTACAGCTATCCTACAGTTTATTCGCACTCTCATCAGTTGATAGATATTTGGGTCATCTCTGCTTTTGACTATTGTGAATAATGCTGCTGTCAACATTTACATGCAAGTATTTACTTGAATACCTATTTTCATCTCTTTGGGGTATATACCTGGCGGTGGAATTGCTGGATCATATGGTAAGACTACATTTAACTTGTTGGGGAACTGCCCAAATTTCCCATAAAAGTTGGAAAATTTCACATTCCCACCAGCAATGTATGAAGGTTCCAATTTTTCCACAACCTTGACAACACCTGCTATTTTCTATCCTTTTGATAGAGCCATTCTTGTGTCACTGCATTGGTATCTTATTGTGCTCTAAGTTGCATTTCCTTCATCACAGATGATGTTGAAATCTTTTCATGTGCTTCTTGGGCTTTGCGTATCTTCTTTGGAGAAATGTTTACCTAAATCCTTTCTCCTCTTTTAGTTGGTTTTATCTTCATTTTAATGTTGAATTATAAGTTATTTATATATTTTGGATATATATTACTTACCAGATATAGAATTTTCATATTTTCTGTTATTCTGTGGATAATCTTTTGACTTTCTTGATAGTGTTTTTTTTTTGTTTTTTGTTTTTAAAGATTTACTTATTTATGCATACAAGCACTGGGGTACAGGCCAGAGGTGTGTGTGGGGTGAGAGGATTCACCACAGAGAGCGGGGAGCAGAACAGGCAGATCAACATAGGTACACTGCTGACGGGAGAAGCGGGCACAGCAGGAGAGGTCTGCTGTGCCATGTGGGTCCCCTCCCTGGCTGGCAACAGGGATCGAACTCGTGCTGCAGTGGCTGTGGTTTGCTTCATAGTGTGTTGCTTAACCCACTGTGCCACCAGGGAGGCCCATCTTGATAGTGTTATTTAAGCACAGAATCTCTTAATTTTGGTGATATTTAATTTCTCCTTGCCTTCTGTTGTTCATGGTTTGAGTGTCAAATAAAAGAAAAAATGCTAATTCAAGGTCTTCAACTCATAAGTTTTCTTCTTCCTCCTCACAACTACCCTCTTTTCTATTCCCAAATCTGTGTGCGAATGTGTGCTGGAAATTTCCACTTAGATGCTCAATTGCTGTCCAAAAGACATATATTGAGAACACAACATAACCTCCCTCCTTCAAAATGTGCTTTCCTCATCCACTGCCCATTTCTATCAATGGCACTACCACACTGTCAGTTATATAGATGCAAAACTATTCTTTCCTTGCTCTTCTTAACCAATCAACCACGAAGCTCTGTTGATTATAATTCTTCTGCTAAAATAATGGACACCTCTTACTGTTCTTTTATTTCAGTTATTACCATTACTCTTTTAATTCAAACGCTTGTTACATGAATTAATCAAATAATCTCCTAATTATTTTATTTCTTATAATTGCTCCATACTGTTGTCCTTATTGGACAGTCATCCCATTTCTTTTCTTTTTTACATTCCTTTGGCCAAAATATCTCCTTCCTGCTCTCAAAGCATTAAAGACCCTCTGCCGACAAAGCACAAACTCTTTGCAGTATACTTAATTGCCTGTACTTTCTGCCTCCAGTCTACACCATTTTGTTTACACATCAGTTAGGTCCTAATTATATTGTTGGGTGGTTTATCTATTTTTGTGCCTGTCACTTGCACTGAACTACGAGTTCTGAGAGACCAGGAACTATGTTGTATATATCCTTGTGGCACTATTCCCAGCTCATATTGGATGTTCAATACACAGAAGTGAATGTGGATAACATTGTTTTGACTTTGGATCAAAGGCATCTGATGACAATAGCTAGGTGGTTCGGTGTGACACTTGTCCTTTTTGTGAAGGAAACCTTCTTTTTCACTTTTTTTCCTCTCGTTTTCTCAAGTGGAGACCAAACTTGATAAATCGATTTGTAGTTTTCTTATGATATATTTGTCTGGCTTTGATTTTGAACGTATGATGCAGTAAAGTTTGAATTTCTGAAATGGAAAAATCAGAATCAATAATTATATGTATTAAAAACATTTTTTGTATTAATATTCTTCATTTACACAGTGTCCCTGACCTCATGCTTCTTTATGCTTTGCCAGTATGTGTACATTTAAATAAGAACATTGGGTACCCTTTAAAGTACTAGTTAACATTGGTACAAGGTAAAATCTCTGATTCTTGTGGGTCTTCGGTCTTGTGAGTCTGAGGTAATATTAATGCTCTTATTGTTAACAAGTAATGCTGTATTGAGCAACCTTAAAAAACAAATAAAACCCTGAACTTGCTTCCATCATTTCCAAAACAAATCTACAAAGAAAATGAGATTGTCCTTTATGATTGACTTTGTGATTTGTTATGTCATCAACTTTCTTTATGCTTTAGTCCTAACAACAATGTGGAAATAAATATTTTACTTTAATAAAGGTAAATAAAACAAGACTGAAGAAGCTAAATAATTTGCTTAAGGGCACAATTGGTTACTGCAGAGCAGAAGAAGCCTAGGTTTGTCTTACTGCAATATCCTGTTCTTATTCCCATTTCCTTCTTCTGGACTCCTCTTCTTCTACCTATCCCTTAAGCAATAGTAGTTTTTCCATTCCAGTTCTGGACCTCTGTCTCTGTACTCCACACTCTCTCTCCTGGGACATGTTACTCTTTCCCATGGGTTCAATTACCAGCTGCATACTGAGGACTCCCATTTCCATACCCCCAGCTTAGAACTCCCACACGAGTCTAAAGTGCACATGGGCTCTCCAGTTGAAGTTTTGGCATCTCACTTCACACCCTAAAATTTCAAAGCAAACTTATTCCTCTTCCTGCATTTCCTGCCCCAGTGAACGGTGCCACTCTGGGTCCTATTGAGGTCCCTTTCCTCCTTTTCCCTCTTCCTACACATGTCCAGTTAATAACCAGATCTTGGTAATCCTCTCTCCTAATACCGGTTCCAGCTCTTCACTTATCTCCATCTTCTGCTGCATTCGCTCCTACTTGAATAACTGTAACACCTTGGTAATTTGTTTTTCCCTATCCTTTCTTTCCTTCCACACCCCAGTAATTTCTTTGACACATAGCCTGAGCGATCTCATCATTTTATTTTCCTATTTATAACATGTGAGAGTGGTGACCTATCACCTTCGGAGGAAAGCCCAATTCCACTAACCTGGAATGCCTTCTCTGAACCCAGGGCAAACTTTTCTCTGTGTGCTCCCCCAGTACCCTATGGTCCAGTTTGTATTAATAGTTGACAATTTATTCTTCTCTCCCCTTGCCTGGGCTGAAAGCTTTGGAGAGCAGGGACTATGTTCCTTGTGTTTTCAGGACCCAGCTCGATTCCACTAAATGTGTGTCAAATGAAGTAATTCTTACAATTACTGGAGCTCATGTGTTTCCATTTGTGATCCTGGTATGGACTAAATAGCCTTTAGCTACCCAATAGTGGCACTGTCTGAAGAGACAAATGGTGGATGCTTCTGGACTGCTTGAAGCAGCAGGAGGACATTTTGTTTTCAAGAGCTGAAGGGTTAAGTAGTATGTCCCTATTGCCAGTTTATCTAAGGATCTGTGCACAGGTTACCATGTGGAATCTTTTGAGTTCTGTATGAACATAGTATATCAGTGCTTACATACTGAATTAGCAGAACTGAGCAGTGAACGTCTCCTTTGGGCCTCACGTCTCCAACTAAATTTTCTAACATCTGCAACAAAATGTCAGATATGCCAAAACCAAAACTAAAACAAACACACCAAGAAATCATTTTGTAAAAAATAGATATAAACATAATAACTTGATAAACAAGTATATACCAGAGTGTAGGAATTTTCCATTACTTAACTACACACACACATCCAGTTACATAATTCAACTTATAAAATAATTGAACTTTACCCCTAGAGCTCTATTATGATCATGCCAAAATAATCTTATGGTTGGGATATGCCAATGTGAGGAAATTACAAGTGACAAATTATGTCAGTTGCATTGATGAAGGTTGCATTAGCTTGTCCCTAAATAGAAAACTTCAAGGTAGAGTGTATGTGGGTATATTTCCATATACAAAACTAAATGAAAATTAAATCAATTATCAGAATAATTCAGGCCCCAAATCCCCAAGGTTTGCTTCAATTAGATAATTGATGCAATTAGGTGAAAGGTTTTGGGGTAGATTTTTCTGGTCTGAATTATCTCAAATTACTTTAATTCTCCACTTCACTTTGATTATATAGACCCAGCTCATGCTTGCATATGAGTGAATTTAAGTAACTGTTAGGCTGTTAGCTCAGATAATTCCTTGTTATATGGGCATCTTTTTTTCTCCCATAAAATGTGACCTGCATACAATGTTTATAAGCTAATTTCAATGACAAAGCCTCCACTTTATAGGGAAAAAAAGCAGAAGACTTATTTAATATATAATGGGAAACAATTAGTGGAAAGGAGTAGTTTAATGGTGACTTCTGTTTAGAACTGGACATTGCTGCCTCCAATATTTTCTTCTTTTTGTTGGAAAGGTTAGGCTTGGGGACAGAGTTGAGTCAAGACAGATAACAAAGTTTATGGAGACTTGGTCTTAACTGAGTTTATTGTACACTGATAAGAACTGATTCCACTGAGATAGAAACACCTTGATTATCTTCAGGTCAGATTCTTATGGATCTCAACCAACTTTACACAGATGTTAACCAGGAAAACAATGTCAAAGGACTGAGAAATAACGTGCAACAGTGGAGTGAAAGTGACCTCAGGTCAGATTCTATTGGCTTAAAATTGGACATAAATTATGGCTTAATAAGTGTGGTTATTGTTTTTTCCTCTTGTAATACTATATTACATTATTGGCATGAGGAGAAGGGCATGGAGGTTATTCAATTTACTAGCACACAAATGTTCATAGCACTCTCATGATCCTCTGAATTTCTAGGATGTCTGTTGTAACTACTCTTCATTTATTTATTCTGGTTTTTTTTTTTTTTGAGTTTTCTCCCTTTTTGGTAAACCTAGCTGGAGGTTTGTCTATTTGTTTATTTTTTTTTCAAAGAATCAGCTTTTGGTTTCCTTCATCATTTGGACAATTGTTTTAATTTCTATTTCATTTACTTCTGCTTTAATTTTTATAATCTCTCCTATTGACTTGATTTTGTTTGTTCATCTTTTTCTAGTTCTGCAAGATGATAGACAAGATTATTTATTTGACCTTTTTCTTGTTTCTTGATGTAGACCTGTATTCTATATACTGCTTTTTCTGTGTCCCATAACTTCTGGTATGTTGCCTTTACCATCATCCTATGCTTTTTTTTAATATTAACATTTTAAAATTTATATATATTTGATATCAATTGTAATTCCCATGTATTACCCATTAACATATCACCAGTGCACCATCACCTTAGTCCCCGTGCTCCCGTCTGCCCTCAACCCTCCACCTCCCCCCTCCCACCAAGTGTCCCCAATTTGTCCTTGTCTTTTCATTTTTGGTTTTTGTGTCTTTATTGTTAATATTTTTTAAAGATTTATTTATGCATACAAGAACTGGGGTACAGACCAGAGGTGTCGGGGGTGAGAGGATTCACCACAGAGAGTGGGGAGCAGAACAGGCAGATCAACGGAAGTACACTGCTGAGGGGAGCAGCGGGCACAGCAGGAGAGGCCTGCCGCGCCATGTGGGTCCCCCCCTGGCCGACAGCAGGGATCGAACTCGTGCTGCAGTGGCTGTGGTTTGCTTCACAGTTCGTTGCTTAACCCACTACGCCACCAGGGAGTCCCTATTGTTAATATTATTATTATTATTGTTCTTATTCCTTTCCTTGATCCTTATTTGGTTCCCTTATATTCCTCCGAGGGGAGGAACCATCTGGTATTTTTCTTTTGCCTTCTGACTTCAATATGCCAGTGAAAAGGAAAAAGTTACTTATTTCAATTTCTAACAAAAAGGAAAACAGCATTCTGATGTGTGTGGACTATAACTCAGCCCTTTCTCCTCCCAAACAAAAGTCAACGTTGCATTTTGATGTCTAACATGTGGCTCCCTTTCTAATATTGGAATACATGCAAATGAGAAATTAACCTTTGTGCAACATTTCTGGATTAAATTAGGTCACATTCATATTAAATTTTTTGTTAACTTACCTCAATTTCATTGAAAAAAATTGTTGTGGGCAGACATCTGAATAGTATAGTACACTTACAATCTCGTGCAATGATTTTCCACACTACTTCAAGATTTTTATTCAGTCTACAGGCTACCTTACAATCAACAACAGAATATGACATTTTATTAAACTGACAATATATAATCTTTATGTTCTATGAAATTGCATCCTGTGAAACTAGCCAACAATATAGATTTATCATATTTCTCAATAGGAACATATTCACCAACATGGTACAATTCATTTGTAATGATTTTTTTTACAAGTAATCATTACTTACAATCCTACTATCTTTCAAAGTTTACTTTTTTCTTACCAAATCAATAAAATGACACTAAGAATTTTGTGTTGGTGACCAATTAGAAAAATATAGCTTGGCATCCTGCATGATTCAGAAAACTCACCTGAGTCTGAAAGTGATAACCAAACTGGTCAGCCCTTACAATTATTTGACATTTTCCCCTCTATTTTCAGGTTCCTTATCAACCTGGCAAAGGTGTGATAGCAATATTACCTTTTTTACTTCAGTAAAGTAATAATATTTGTGTAGAACTTTACTGTATGTAAAACTTTTTTTCTCTAAAAACTTTTTAACATTGTGTCATGCCTTGGCCCATACACAGAGCCTACCTACAAGAATAAGCATTTGAGTCATGTCACTACTTCTTTCTACCTTGTTCTGTGTCCTTGGGCAAGTCAGTCCCATCTTGGTGCCTCATTTTTACTATCTGCAAAGTGAAGAGGTTGCTTGTGTACATTCAAGATTTCTCTTAGTTTTAAGGGCTCACATTTTAAGTTCACTGAAACATTTGCAAAAGATTATTTCTTTGCAGAAACTGCTTACAGGTAGAAATCTGGCAGGTTTTTTCCATGCATATCAAGTGGAGCAAGCTACACAGATACGGATTATGTACCAACATGCCCAAACACAGTAGTATACAAATTTCCCTATCAATTAAAGAATGATTAATTGTTCCAGAATTTGACAGCTCCACACAAAGCAAGCCAAGGAAATTCCCAAAAGACTTGGTCCTCCTTTGACTTTAAAAATGAACAAAGTACAGGCTGTACCCTATGCCACAGGGCATATATTCAACCGACTTATGAAAAATTGTAATGTGATTGTTTATATAGAATTTGAACAGTAATATTAAATTAGCAAACAAATGCTGCCAAAAAAACTGCTTATGTATTTTTCATACTTAAAGATATTGAAATGTTTTCTACAAATGAAGAGCTATGCATTAAGTATAAGAGTCTAAGAATCTACAGTTCCTATTAAGATGAAGAAAAACAGGATAAGAAGATTTGAGCCACTTAATGACTTTCTTCCTGTGGGCAAGAATGTGGGTAAGTGTGAGGAATGACCAAGGACCGAACACGACTATGGAAATGAAATTGCAAGCCTGTCCCCATTACTTTTCCAGATTCTCCATTTTCTACTTCCAGCTTTGTAGAACACTTGAAAATGAAATGCCCAAAATTAATTCACAAAGCAAAGAGCAATTCTAGGATATTGCAAGTAATATTAAATCATTCACCTTATATATTGAAGACTTGCATATATTACACTTAACTAGAGTCTTCCTTATAAATCAAAGTAGCAGTTTTGTGACTCCAGAATATGTGACCTTCGATAAAAGAATTCCTCTAAAAGTACGCAGAACTATAGAATTTGGGTCAGATGGTATTTTCACATCTGTTCCTACCCAGGACATTGAGAACATTGCCTTTTTTTATGAGACTAAACTTGGGGCAATGAGAATGTTTTTAACAAAGCCTGGGTATCTCTGAAGAAGAGAGAGAGAACTGTAACAATTTTCCAGCTAAATCAGGCCAAAATGTACCTGTCCCTAACTATGTAGAAATGGAAAACAAAATGGATTTGAATTAGATATATTTCATGTGCATCCGGAAACTGCCTTGATTCTGAATATTCACTAATACAGTTAGTCACAGGATGGACCTGCAGATTTAGCAGTTTTCTCTGCCGTATCTACTGCTGGGATCATGTTTATCTTATTTAGCTGAACTAACAATCTTACTTAGAGCAATTGCTTTACTACATGTATGTGCTACTATTCTTATGTTAAGGTTTTTAAAAAAAGCCCTAGGTCAGCGAGGTCACATAGCTTACCAGAATTAATCAACTAGGAAGTAAAGCAGTGAGAATGCATAGCTTGGAACTGTTGAACTCCTGTCCTGCACGGCAGGACTTGATCTTTAGATTTATTGATAAACGGTGGGAACATAAAATATACCTTTTTTAAAAAACAAGGAAATGATGTTTTCTTACCTGAGGTAACAATGGCTTATGATTCAGAGGTGTAAGATCACAGCTCCTGGGCTGTTGGTTACTACACCACACCCACCACCAAGGCAACCAAAACATCAGGCCCCTCCCCCCTTTCTTCCCACCTACCCCTTCACCCTGTGGTGTCCTTAATTTCACAGTCAGATTTCTAGAGTCTCTTCTCTGATGGGAAGATAAATGTTTGTATCAGTGTAATTGTAGTAGATTTCTGCAATACTCAAAAGTATGTGCTAACAGAAGAGGGGGAGATGCACTTCAGATACATGAGAACATTCTTAATTACCTTAAACAAAGGTCTGTGAAACAACAGTGCTTTATTGCTTCAATTCAAGCATCTGTATGTGATTTTTTTTTTCATGTAAGAAGTGCACAATTAATATTTCACCAATGACTAAAATGCACTTACTTCAAAAGGCTTTTTCAGTCCCAGAACTTTCAAGTGGGGATGATAATGACTGACTTTTCACACTGAGTGCTTGCTCTGTGTTTCTGCATTATTTCATTTCATTTTCACAATAGCCATGTCTAGTTAATACTGTTATGCTCATTTCATAGATGCAAAAACCAAGTCTCGAATATTTTAAGTACCTTGAGAGCCACTTTTAAAAGCTGGGATTCCAAATGAAGGCTAACTTCAATGACTTTATTCTCTAGGAAAGCCAGAAAGATCAAATTCTATCCAAACTATTCTTTTCAAAGAATGCAGAGTAGTGACCAGTTGCACAATTCATTCATTTTATGAAGAAGCAAGTTGCTAAAACACTGTTGCCACCTGTCTTAGTTCACATACAACTGTAAACCCTGTGAAGATCCTCACCCTCACCTTGACTTCCCTGATAGTTACAAAACTAGTCTGCATCTTCCAGTCTTTCACTGCACGCTTCCCTGGTAATGGAGCACATCAGCCGAGTGCAGAGAAAATTTGTATGGCACAAAAATAATATCTCCTGCCTCCTACAAAACAGAACAAAATTTGATGTGTCTTTTTGCTAGTCTGATTAAATACCAGCATTTTAGCATGTGTTCAAGGAGCCCCTCGGTCTGACTTTATTTCTCTTCTAGTTTTCAGTCCCTTGCCTTCTCCCTACCAACTCCAGGCTCCATCAATCCCCCCTCCTTCGTTTAAAATGTTTCCTTAGAATCCCCACACCCTCTCTTCTCAAGCTGTTTTCGATCTATTGATATTTCGAGATACACCTCAAAGGACAACTACCTGATGGTGCTTGTTCTGACAGTCCCAGGTACATAGAAGCTCTCTCTCTCTCCTTCTATAGAATGCCCAAATTACTGTGGAACTTTCTTAGTAAAATTTATCTTTCTTCACTTTGGTTACTTACGATTATTTTTGCATGTCTGATGGTTACTTTGCATGTCTTAAACCCTACTAAATTTTAAATCTATTTTTATACCTTTATTCTCAAACACAAATAACAGGAGGTGTTTGGTAAATATGTTTTGAAATGAAACTGACGGTTTTGAGAAACAGATTCCTTTATCTTGCTTGTGATATAGGTTTTATCATGAAATCATTTTTGGTGCTTTGGGTTGACATTGGTGACTTCTTATTACAATGAACTCTGATCACCGTCTTTTTCTGTGGACAACAAATTTTAGTATAGTTGGTGGACCTCTGGGCATCTCCAACGCCATTTCATGGGGTTTACAAGATCAAATCTATAGTCTTAGTAAAAGTATGATCTTACTTGATTTTTTTCACTTATTGACACTTTCACTTATGACATAAAAGCAGCAGAGGGCACCTTGTTGGTGCCTGGTGTAAATCAAGGAGGTGGCACTAAACTATATATTAGCTACTAATTGTATTCTTTGACATCACATACTCATGTAAACAAGCAGCATTTTTGGCAGAAGAGTTAAATAAGCACTTATCCAAAGAAGACACAGATGGCCAACAGGCATATGAAAAAATGTTCATCATAACCTATCATCAGGGAAATACAATCAAAACCACAGTGAGATACCACCTCACTCCTGTGAGAAAGGCCTATGTCAAAAACAAAAAACAAAAACCCAGAAAAACAGTGTTGGACAGGATGTGGAGAAAAAGGAAACTTCTTATCCTATTGGTGGAATGCAGACTGGTCAAATCCTTATGGAAAACAATATGGAAATTCCTCAAAATATCAAAAGTAGATATAGCCTATGAGCCAATAGTTTCACTCCTAGGTGTCAACTTGAAGAATCCAAAGTCAGTCACTAATATGAAGGGATATATGCTCTCCTACATTGAGTGGAGCATTATTTATAATGGCCAAGTTATGGAAACAAATTAAATGCCCAATGACAGAATGGTGGATTAAGATTTAGCTCTAAAAAGGATGAACTCTTGCTATTTGGGAGACCATGAGTGGAACTGGAGGGGATTATTTCACTAGGACATGGAATATAGCAAAAGAAACCAAAAAATGAATTGACAAAATTAAACCAAAACAAACCCTAAGAACCATGACTGCAAATTAAGACTAATGGAAGAGGAGGGAGCAGAGGGGATAGGGAGTTGTTTCCATGTAATAGTTTCCTTGATAAATCAGTAAATACTATCAATTTTATTAAATCTTGGCTTGGCTCTCGAGTAGGTCTTTTGAATATTCAGTGTTATAAAATGGAAGCATGCATAATGCATTTCTTTGGTATACTGAAGTATGATGGTTATCTTGAGGGAAAATACGTATAGTTTTTTGAGTAGTGAGCCAAAATGCCTACTTTTTCCATGGAATACCATCTTTGTGAAAGAACTACTGGCAGAAAAATATGGTTATTCAGACTTGGGTATTTTGCAGACGTTCTCTCAAAAAATGAATTAAGCAGCCTTGTAACTTCAAGCAAAAGAGAGTATTTCTTGCCAATGATAAAAATTGTGCTTTCAAGTAAAAAATTCAATTTTGGAAAAATGCATCTGCTACTTTGAGCATGAGAGATTCCTATTACATAGACTTTTAAAAATTAGATTGGGAGTGATATAAATGAATGTGATTTTTTGATATTGTATATCATAATAAGTCAACATTCAGAAGTTCTGAACAAACTGCTATACCAATATTTTTCAAATAACAAAACCACAATGTTGCAAAAATCATGCATGGATAAAAGACCAATTCCAAAGGCAAGATAGACCAATAAATGTTTTTTAATGAGTGTACAAATGTTGTTGACATGGCTTCAGATTTCACATTGCAGTTCCTTTTAGAACTTGCCACTGATTGAGTTTTGGTGTAGTGTAAAAGAAGTATATCCACAGTTACCTGAGATGGCTATTAAAATGCCTCTCCTTTTTTCAATTATATATCTTTGTGAAACCAATTTTTCTTCACATATTTCAAGCAAAACAAGATATCACAACACACTGAGCGCAGAAGGGAGTGATGGAAACCCACCTTTCTTCTAGTTAGCTAGGCATTAAAGAGATGTGCAATGATGTAAAACAATGGAACACTTTTAACTATTTTTGTTTTGTTTTAGAAGCTAGAGCTAGTTTTCATAAATAACGTACACATATATGGATTTTGGAATGAATTAGTATTTTAGCAATTTCCCTAGCTTTCAGTAATTATTTATAGCTATAATTCATAAAAACAAAAAAATGGTGGTTGTGATAGAGGGTCTCAATAATTTTTTAAGAGCATAAAAGGGTTTTGAGGCTAAAAGTTTGAGAAACATCACTGACATAGAAAATCACCAAACTTTTTATCATCACCCACAAATCTCCCCATGACCTGGCTTCTGCCTCTCTCTTCAGCCTCATATTGTATATCTGCTTATATCACTATGGTCCAGTCACTCTGGTTTTCTTTCAGTCCTCCCCTTCCATCCTTCCTCTTGCCTAGGATTTCACACATTGTATTATCTGTTCATAGCATCCACCCTCGCACCACCACACCATTCACCCAACTAATGCCTATTCAACCTTAAGCCTTTGAATCTGCATTACTTTTCTATTGCTGTGTAGCAAATTACCACAAATTTAGTGATGTACAAGAACTATTGTCTATTACCCCATAGTAACGTAAATTGGAAGTTCAGATGGGCTCAACTCTTTTCTCTGCTCCTGATTCCACAAGACATAAATTGAGGTGTCAGCAGAACAATGTTCCTTTTTCTGGGGAAAATCTATTTCCAGGCTCACTCACTTGTTAGCAGAGTTCATTTCCAACTGGTCATAAAAGTTAGTTCTCCATGTATTTGCTGTGTGCTGGTTAGGAGTCGTTCTTAGCTTCCAGAGGCTACCCACATTTCTTGACTTAGGGCCCCCTTCATCTTTTCACCAGATGAGTAAACTCAATCCTTGCCCCTGTGGCGACTTTGTTACGAGCCCACTGGGTGATGACGGGGGTGGCTGAGGATAGAAGCTGGCTAGTCACAAATTGATTATTAAAATACTCCATGGCTAAAGTCACCTTTTGGTCAATATTCACAATGGACACGATTATCTTTACCTGCTTTGCCCATTCAGCGGTCTACCCACATTTTTCTCTGTCACCAATTTTCCAATCACATTCCTTCCAGATTCCTGACCATCCAGCCAAATCATTGAAAGTAACTTACTCATGACTAGGTACATAATCCATACCTGGTCATTTCTCCTTCTAAGCAAAGTGAGCAAACAGTGCACTGCCCAGGCTTTTACCTACAGGGAGGATTCTCTTCATCACTGCCTTTTGGGATGTCCCAGAGAGGTACCTTGGTCCTACAGCTGTCTACTTTCAAGCAGTGCTGCCCACCATGCAGAACCATCTATAAACCAGGCCCCAGTCAGCTCTTCCTCTGTGTACTGACGGTGAGGAGTGCCTCCGGAGACTATGAGTACAGGCTAGGGGAAAGAAGGCCGTGGAACAGAAGCGAGGACCATGGGCTTCTGAACCACTTTCTCAGATAACTCCCTTGTGCTGTCAGGGTCTGCTCCTGCCTCATCACACAGATGCCACGTCCAGTTCTAGATAGCTGGGCTGTTGCTGTGCAGGCCTTGATGGGTCAGATGACATTCATGACGGGCAGCTCAGGTCACAAGATAACTGAGTGACCCATGGCCAGCAGCGGGCCAAGAGCTGTTTCTCAAAAGGGGAGCAGTGAGTTGTCTGAGGATAATGGCAGGGCCTTGTTCTAAAATCCTCAAGACCTTTCACCGATAGGTCTGCCGGAGGCTCCAAACAGCATTCCTGTCTGCTGCCACCTTCAAAGACCATTGAACAGTATGGCACAAGTGGCAGAGCAGCTTGAGTGACAGCCTGATCTGGTGGCAGAGCCTTCTTTGGTTTTAAGTGCCACTCAGAAGGCAGCTATTTGAGTTACTCAGTAAGTGGGCAGGAATAACACACCCAAACAAAGAATGTTTTGTCTCCAAAATCCAAAGAGGACCACAAGGCATTGTACTTCTTTTGTAGTCCTAAGAGAGGCCAGATGCAACAACTTATCCTTCGTCTCAGAAAGGTTATCTTGACATGCCCCACCTTACTGGGTCCCTACAAATTTCACTGAGCTGAAAAACCTCTGGAATATCCCACATCTGACATCCTTCATTTTAAGCTGCTACTTCTCATGCACTAACCCAATTAACATGGTCTCATCAACGTGATGGGCCAGTGTTATACCTTGTGGAAGGGAAAATTGATCAAGATTCCCATGGAATAAATACTGATATGGGGCAGGAGTACTGGTACATCTTTGAGGAAGAGAGAGGTGTGTTGCTGGCCTTGTCAAGTGAAAGCAAACTTCCCGTGAGCGTTATGGACAGGTGTGGAGGAAAACACCTTGGCCAGAGCAATGGCTGCAGGGCAGATGCCTGAGGACGTTTTAATTAGCACAAGTAATGAAACCTCACCTGATGTAGCAACTAACATTGGCATCACCGTCTGGTTAAGCTTATGGTGATCTCCTGCCATCCTCAAAGATCAATCTTCTACACAGACCAAATAAGTGAGTTGGATGAGGATGTAGTGGGAATCACCACCCCTGTACCTTTCAAATCCTTGATGGTGGCACTGATGGCTAAATC
The DNA here is from genome assembly GCA_019455555.1 of Galemys pyrenaicus. Lineage (NCBI taxonomy): Eukaryota > Metazoa > Chordata > Mammalia > Eulipotyphla > Talpidae > Galemys > Galemys pyrenaicus. Next base: position 2,166,579 of record JAGFMF010011408.1, on the reverse strand, counting down.
TCTTCAGGGATGTGGCTTTGTTTTGGGTTACTATTCTCGTATGTAGAGGCAGTTCTAATGGCTTCTTTTTGGATTTTCTCCATCGTAGTAGCCCTCAATGCCATGGAGCAGGGAACCGGAACGGAGATTCTGTCAGCTGCTAAGCATGTCTTTTCCAATAACATGTTCTGGAACTGGAGGAATTACCACAGGATGTGTTTGGGGACAAAATGGACCCACTGTGAGATGACCCTGCACTAAACTCCATTCACTACCTGAGTGACATCAGCTTCTACTCTCTCTGGTGGGGCACAGAGATAACTTTGGGTCTCCTAGAGTTAGTGTGAATTCAGAACCAGTGTCCATTCCTCCCCCAGAGTCTAAGCATTTCCCTTTGCCTGATGTAGCTGTCCCGGTAAAGGCCCGTAGGTTCCTTTGGGCGAGGGTAATGCCTTAAATTTTTGGTTGTGTATCAGGGCCCCTCCTCTAGGAGATCTGGCCTCAGCGGTTTCCAAGTCTGTAACTGGGTCAAGTCTGGGGATTGCTTGAGGAGCTGTGTGGCTCCCTGTTTTTTGAGTCAGGTTAGACTTTTGTTCACTTCAACTAGAATATTTTTGTGTATAGAGATCAAGTAAGAATTTAGTGATCGATTTCACTTCTAAAAACACCTGATTGCTGCCTTGACCCTGTGGTTCATCATGGTAACCACACCCTCTTGCTTGGCGGCTGAGTGCTGCCATGTGGCCCGGGGCACCCGGGATCCAGTTACCCCCAGAGCTTGCAGGTTTCTCAATCCAGTTACTGAATTTCCCACTGTAGCAGCTGGCTTATGGAGCCCTCTCTTCAATGATGCCTGAGCTCTCCTCACAGATCTATTTTTCACTGTAGGTAGTGGTGAAAGGTAAGTCTTCTAGGTCCTCCCAGGATGGGTAAGTAGGTATTAATATCAAATCCACTCTAACATTCCAGCCTTCCTAAGTCTTTGAGTCCTTGTCTCTGTATTAAACTAAGGAGTGCTCAGCATTTTCAATTTACCTGCTACGGGTTGCCTTTGGTCTTTGTTTCAGTCTTCCAAGCAAAATATTCGAGTATTTTCTAACTCCCCAAGCTGCAGTATTAAATGTAGTATTTCTTCTTAGTGAGTTTATGTCAATAAATTTGGCCTGATCCAATTTTATGTTCATTATTATACCAAATTCTTAGTATCCATCTCCACACATGCTCCCTGGACTTCTGTCTGGATAGATTAGGAAACCCAAGTAGTCTTTGTGTAAGCCATCTCTCATGGGGGGTACACTGTACCTCACTTTAGGGGCCTGCTGGGATTTAAGTCTAGTTCCAGATCAAAGAACAATGAGGTTCTGGGGTATGTCCTGAGGAGAACCAGCTTTGCCTTGCATAGCAAATGGCTCTGGGGAGGGTCCCCTCAGGCAGTGCAGGTGCAGGTGGATGGGCCTGAGCATCTGTGGGTGGGGAAGTGACGGCCAGTGCCACCGGGGGTGAGAAGACCACTTCTGCGGGGGCTAAGGAAGCTGCTTCTGTAGGGAGCGGGGAGACTTTTTCTATTGGTTAAAAAAAAGACTCGTCATAACTTAGGGCCTCCAAGTCCCCACTTTATCAAGATCTTCCGACACAAATCTTTGAATCCCATTCTTTCCCAATCAAAGCCCTTAAACAGTAGACACCGTGGTTGGTTCTACTGTTAGATTTCATCTTGCCCTGTCATTCAATCAGTAGCAAGATGAAGTTCTGCATTTGAATTTCAGCAATTTAAACTTGCAGCTCCAGGAGACCACTTCTTCGGGACACATGTAGAAGTATTCAGCTCAATTATGAAGTAATTTTGAGTCCCTAAGTTTATCTTTTTCTTTCACCACTTTACCTAGGTCATTAGAAGCACCCGACTGACATGATATATTGGTTACGCTTCAAAAACAAATTCATAATTATTACAGGGCCTCCCTCGTGATGCAAGGGGTTGAGTGCCGCCCTGTGGGGCTTCTGCAGCCACTACAGAGCGTGTTGAATCCCTGACCGACCTGCGACCGCCCAGGGAGCTGACCCACAAGGCGCAGCAGACCTCTCCTGCCTCGCCTGCTGCTCCCCTCAGCAGTGTACTTCAGTCCGTCTGCCTGTTCTGCTCCCCGCTCTGTCTCTGGTGACTCCTCTAACCCCCCTGTGCCTCTGGCCTGTACCCCAGCTCTTGTGTGCATAAATAAATAAAATATTTTTTTAAAAAATTATTGTATACCGCGTCACCTAACTCCTTGATTCTTCTCAATGATTAAAGGTAGCCAATGGTGATATTTTACACATGTTGTCAGGTCAAAGCATAGAAAGTCGTTGTTCTCTGTACTACTGGAAGGAATAAAGACAATCATTAGTGTCTTCACACCTTACCAGATTATAGAATCAGTACCAGAAACTGCAAAAGCAGTCAGCAAATTCATCCTTAAAATTATAGTCTTCTTCAATCATTCTTGGTACCAAAAGCTGTCTAAGATCAATTTTCAGAATAGTTACACGCTAGTTTCTTTATGAACACAACTTTTGGAAAATATTATTTTTTACTTTTATCACTTTCTTTTTCACATGATATGCTTTGCCAGTTTTTGTGTTTTTTCTGTATCTCTCTCTTCTTTTTTTAATAAAAAGCATTAAGACCACACGTGGTTGATTTTCCATTCCAATTAAATTATTTCCTGTTTTCTCTCTTCTCCAAAAATCAAAACGCCTGTATTACTTCAAATATCTTCTTATTAGCCTCATTCTCTGCTTTATCTACACCTTCTTTTTCTGCAAGACCATTTCTTGATGTAAAAAATCTGATATTCCGCAAATATGACCTTGCTTTTTTTTCTCCTTAGATGTCTGGTCCAATAGAATCTTTGAGTTTTTCAAGCTAACTGCTGTGACTTTTTAATTTTAAAAGGAGTAACATTAAGTAATGTTTACAAATTATTTCCCCCCAGTATAGTACACTGATAATCAGCACGACCTTTACAAAGTTTTAGAAGTTAAAAGAAAAGTTCTAGAAGTTCTGTTCAATTAAAAGAAAAAGGAAAGATGGTAACAAAAGGGGGTGGGGGAGAGCACTTGAAGAACACATAGTTTGTATTCTGTAAGCCTCCATATCTTATTCTCAGTTACCAGAGCAAATGGGAGCTACTGTTGGATCAGATTCATGGTTGTTTTTTATTTCAATTATCACAGGACAATAGTCTAAATTCATCTGGTGCTAAGTTCATTCAACTTCTTCCTTCTTTCTTCCCTTCTCCCCTCCCTCCCTTCCTCCTTCCCATCTTTCCTTGCACAGCTATTTACTGTTGATTTCTCTATGCATAACACTATTCAAGATACTATGGAGGATACAAGAAAATTTAATGCAAGGCTAATTCCAGTTAATGTTCTTAAAAAAACATTAAATTCCCTTGTGGAAACAAGAAACACACGAATTTAATTAAAGTTTGTCAGGCTTAGTGTGATTCATGCTTCAGAGGACGTAGTTCCCTGAAGTCCAGATTACATGACACTCTTATAAAATTTTAATTGCTGAAATATAAAAAAATCACACAAATGTCAGTTGAGTGAAAATGGTGCCTAATTGTGTCTCTTGACCACCCAGAAACCCCATCACTTTGATTGTAAAGGACAGACATTGACCACCCATTGCATAGTGGAATTGTTTTTGTTGAACATTGCTCAAACTTTCAAAGAGTTCACTATATTCATTTATTTGCTCGTTGAGTAAATTTTTATTGAGTGCTTAGTATGTACCACACACTCCCCTAGTGTTGGAGACACAGCCACAAACAAAAGTGATGAAAATTTCTGTTCCTCTAGAGTGGAGGGTAAATAGTAAATCAAATAAGTGCACGAATAAGAAAAATCTCAAATAGGATTATGATATGCAGTTATGAGACTACTTAGCAAGCTCTTTCTCAGACAAGGCAAGGGAAGGTTTGAACCCGACTTGTTAACTGTTTTTTGTCCCATCATCTTAGAAAGAAGGAAAATGGAATTTACAGTGGTTTATTTTTCCTCACTGTGCTCTAGATCTTTACAGTTAAACAGACTCAGTTTGTAATATACAAGGCTCCCACTTAAGGGATGTAATCACAGATTAAAAGACTCATTGAAATAAAGATTTTCCTCAGATTACACCAACCAGACTGTACTCAGATTGTATCATTCATGTTAAAATCTTGCCAGCTCTGCCAGATCCTACACAAATGACTATATGCAGATAGTCTTTGAGAGACACCTCAGGTGAATGTGAGAATTCCCGTGAGTGTTGACAGTTGATGACAATTTAGTCCTGGTTGTCAAGGACCATGTCATTAGAAAAGCCAGGTCCCCAGTTGGCCATCACAGTCCTCTCTGACACAGGGACTGTGTTGAAGTACCATTCAAAGAGAGTGCAAACACAAGAGGATGAATACTTTCCAGGGAAAGGGTGTTGAATTAATTTGGGCATGTTCTGCACTCGAGGTACTGGCCCAGCATCCAGAATTGAAGGACCAGAGCAAAGCAAACAGGAGAGTGGTAGAGATTTTGGAACCATCCTAACTGCTAAAACTGAAGCCATGAGGTTGACTGGATCATTGACAGGGAAGAGAGAGGTGTAGGCCGAGCCTTTTAGCACTCATTCGTCTAAGAAAGGGTGGGAAGGAAAGAACCAGAGAAACAGAGGGACACAGCCAAAAGTAAAAACACCCAGCCTTTGTTATTACTTTTTAATTTAATTTTGTTTTATTGAGGTAATATTTTTAAAAGATTTATTTATTCATGCATACAAGAACTGGGGTATAAGCTGGAGTTGCAGGGGGTGAGAGGAGCCACCAGAGATGGGGGGAACAGAACAGGCAAATCTACTGAAATACACTGCTGAGGGGAACAGCGGGGAGACAGGAGAGGCCTGCTGTGCCATGTGGGTCACCTCCCTGGCTGGGGATGGAACTTGTGCTGCAGTGGCTGTGGACAGCTTCATAGTACTGCGCTTTAACCCCTTGCACCACCAGGGAGGCCCTATTGAGGTAACATTTTCTTAGAGCACTGTGTGATTCAGAGGTGTAGGATCCCACCCCTTCAGATACTCCCACCACAAGGCACCCTCAGTGCTACCCCATAGTGTATTGAGAGTCATCCACACAGCGTTCCCCACCCTCCCCAGACTTTGGTGCTGTCTCATACTGGCCACATTGCTGCTATATGGCTTGTCTGACATGCAAATCTGCAGTAATCCTGTCATTTCCCCCATTTAAAATATTTTCAACCCAACTTTGTAAAGATGTGTTCTGTAGAAGATACGCATTGGAATTACTTGGGTGTTGTTTACATAGGCAGAGTTCCAAACCCACCCCAGAGATTGTGAATTATGTTTCTGAGGAATCTTCCTTTTTCAGAGACTACATTGAAAAAAAACTCATAAACTCATAAAGACAGAGGGAGACTAGTAGGAGAGGAGGCAAAGGAATGCAGTGTCAGGAGACCATCGTTACTCAAAATGTGGTTCCATTTTGTCAGGACCACCTGACAGACGAGTCATAGAGCAGATTCCTGAGCTCTGGCCCGGACTTACTAAATCATACTCTTTGGAGGTGGAGTCTCAAGAACATGCATTTTAAATAGTGATTCCAGCTTGAGAACCACTGATCTTGGCAACCTCAAAATCAGATGTACAGCACATATCTGTACTGGGAAGGAGTGAGCAGTTGCTGGCACCTTCTGTGGTCTCAGAGGTTCATTTGGAAAAAGAACCTCTTGTCCATAGCAAGAGGTCACCAGGAGAGGGCAAGATAATAACTGAGGAGATAGCCCCCAAAATCAGGGTTGGGGTTAGAAAATACGAGAAACTGCGAAGGTATTTTTCATCCTGTGGCCATCTTAACAGGTCATTGGTTGCCCTTGGGCTTCCTCTCTGAATCCTCTTCAAAACCCTGCCCAATGCATGTGAGGAGGTGTTTCGTCTTGGTTGTGATGTGCACAGTTAACGGTGAGCATTTTATTTTTTTGGTGGTGGTGGGTGAAGTGTGTTCACATACATCTGAAGAGGTGTGAACTTATACCCCCAAATCACATGAAGTGTTGTAAATGATTGTTACCTCAGTGAAAAAAAAAGATACAGTACAAAAAATAAAATTTTATTAACAAAATATCAATTTCCTCAGCCATCAATAAAAAAAGTCTCAGCTGGCTTCAAGAATTCTCTGACAATTAAAACTTAGATGTTCATTGATAACAATGCTTTTTGTTTTGTTTGCAGTGTATGCTGAGCCCTTAAATTATTAAGAGTTGTATGGGGTATTAGTTATGATTTACAGTTGAAAAAGTATAAGACAAATCCAAGACCCACTGAAATTTGAGGGTCAAACTCTAGGAAAAGAGAGAGGGAAGCTGGGAGAAGGTGAGAGCAGGCACCTATGGAAAGAAATACACGGACTATGCGATGTCGTTGGTGAACTTGTTCAGTTTCACTGCATGTCCAATATGACATTTTCCTCACAGCCTAAACAGATGCATGGAATACCGTGTTTCAGTAAATGTTAGTGTCTCGGGGCCTGTGGAATTGTTGGCAACACAGCAACAGGATGTGGGGGAGCCAGAGGATTAGGTGGAGAGGAGACCAGGAAATAAATGGGGGTGCGGGAGCAACTCTCCCAGATGCTGTTGGGTAGGAAATCCCACGGTCTGTCCCACCAGGCTTTTTCCTTTCCTTTCCTTTCCTTTTTTTTTTTTTTAACAAGTAAAGACGGTCTTCCAACATCTCCAAAGCATTAAGCAGCTAGGAGGGGCCAAATCCCTCCTGACAAGGAAGTTTTGACTATAAATAAGTCCTGGGGATGGAATGTTCAGCATGGTAAGTATAATTAATAATACTCTATTGCATATTTCAGAGTTGCCAAGAGAGTAAATCATAAAAGTTCTCATTCAAAAAAAATTGTAACCATGTATGATGACAGATGTTAGCTAAACTTATGGTGGTGTTCATCTTGCAGTGCATACAAATATCAAATCATTACGCTGTACATCTGAAATTAATAAAATGTCATATGTCAATTAGACCTCAATAAAATGAAAGTTAAAAATGAGAAGTCACGATTGCGTTCCGGAGCAGGGACAGAAGGGCCATGACAGGGACGTTTGTCTTCAGGAAGTGTGGTGAAGGCAGGAGTTTAATCAAGAAACCAGCATTGCCCAAGGACTGGAGCAGAAGTTGTGGGCAGCCCTGCCGGGCCTCATCCTGCTGTCTTTGTCCATGCCCAGAACTGGCTACATCCTTCTGACCACTGACCCACATGGGGAGGAAAAAGTTCAAGGTCACCTAAGTAAAAAACAATCTTTTACTCCCCCACGGAGAACAAGTAGGATTTTCTCTTCATCTGGCTGTTAGACTGAAGGTTACATTACACTTGCATATTATCTTTATTTTTACAACCTTGTAAAGGGAGGGGGAGGAAAAGAAAGATGGAGAGAACAAAGAAAAGGATACTAGAACAAGGATTTGGTGAGAGAAAAATAGATGATACCAGAGGTAGTGAGGTAGGAGGAGGACTCTGGACTGCTGGGGAGGACAGTGGAGGACTCCCTGCAGTGCCTTAGTGTGGACTCAGTTCTCTGAAGAGTTGGTGAGCATTTTTAGCACTTCAAACAAGCTAGCAAATGTAAACTCTTTTCTGCGTCATAAGATCACATTTCTACCTTTATTTTCAAATTTCAAAATGACTTTTCAAGAAACCTGTATTTTCTCACAGGATCTGACAGGTTTTGGCTGTGTGAAAAAGACTGCTTTGACCTTTTCTTTAGGAATCTGGAGGTGTTTTAAATTTACTAGCTAAGCCTCCAAAGACTTGTTAAAGCAAAAACAAATTGCTTGGTTATCTTGTTAGCTAACACCCTTTTTTTTTCTTTTTCACTTTTCAGTTCTTTACTTGCTTGTTTTATTTTCTTTCTAGTTGGAAACTTGTGGAGAAAGAGCATGATACAAAGATGAACTAAAATTTAACCAAGTAGGTTTGCTTCATGACTGAATCCCACGAATCGAAACTTCATTCTGACAAGATCTTCCTACCTCTGGTGACATGATGGAACATTCCACACTCTAGAGTGGGATGATGTTTCTTTGGTAGCACATCAGTGCCCTGTTGGTGACACCTCTCAGTAGTTTACATGTCTCTGTCGTTCATCTCTCACCAGGTTGCAGAGTTCAGAAGAAATTAAAAAGAAGCAATGTAATTAAATGTTGCTCTTCTTCTTTAACTTGATTTTTTAAACTGTCTATAAAAATAACAAGATGACTGTTATTTTAAGAATATGAGTAAATATAAAAATATAAACCAATTTTAAGATAAGAAATACATAGATAAAATTGATACCATTCCATCAATCTTGAAGATCAAACTAACTCTAACCTGACTTCTCTTTCCTGGTCAAACAATAGCTTCCCTAAATTCACCTTGGTCTCCAACTCAGTTCATCTAAACTCTACTGTTTGTATTTACATTGTGCAAAGAACCTTGGGTGATAGGAAGCATCAAAACCATGTACACGCCTACCTCATCCCAGGGTGTCATTCCTGAAATCACCGGCTTATCCTAGTCTTTCTGTGGGACCACTATGGACCATTTAGGATGCTCTTATTTGATGCTGTCATAATTCTTCCTCTTAACTCTTCTTCATATCAGAGTTCCAGGAATTTTTCGATAAAGACCTAGTTTACAGATCTGTCCTACATGAAAAAGTGAAGACTTGTCTCCTAACAAGGAGACGTAATCACGTAAGTTGTAAAAGAGCTATTCTTTTTATTTTTTAAAGCTTTAACTTTTCAGAATCGTTTCAACACACCGAAGTATTTTAAACCATTGACAAAGGCCAATTGGTACTCGCCATTCTGGATGAATTTAAGTTGAAACTTGGATGTAGTGTTTGTCTTGCAGTATTTGCTCTTCATCGTTGTTACAATCTAGAGCCTTCTTTCTGCTGCTTTTTAAGAATCCACATTGCTATGACAACTTCAGTGACCCACTGGAGGAGTTCGAATACATGTTGACAATAATCTCTCTTTGAACCCTCTCAGTGGTATCTGATGAACCTCTGCAGATAGGAACCCCACCCCCACCCCGTTCCAGTAGTAATATCAGTTTCTACTCAGAAGAGACTCCATATTCACAGAGCATGTATTTTATTTAGCCTCAAACAGAATGTGAGCAACAGAAATGCCTGTGCTTTAAAGTGAATTTCCATGTTTCCGAGCAAGGAGGTTATTTTTATTTTGTATCAAAACAGGAAGAGAAGCCCCTTTACAATCTGATACTTCAAACCCATTCTACCCAACCCCATCCAATCCTCTAAGAGTTTATTTCTCAAGTAGGATAAAATAATTTGCTGCCTCTCTGAATCCCCATATTTGTGAAGAAGAAATAAGGAAGAAGAAATAAGAAATAATTAGCCCCTCTTCAGTTTGTTGCTGTCAATAGACTTGCAGCTGCCTATCTTTCCACGAATGTTTGAGTTGGAGGTGCTGCAGAGATGGACTTTGAATTTTTTTTCTTCTTTTTAACTGACCTGAAAAATCATTCCCTGTGTGACCCCTGTGGAGGAGAAGAAATACCAAGAGGAGAAGGGAAGGAGAGGTGAGAGGTAAACCTGAAAGAGGAATCTGTTGTCTATTTATTTACAGATCTTAAAATCTAGGAAAACTTATCACTCCTTATTTCTGGACAAAATTATTTGATGCTCAGTTTTTGTGTATAGTGTTGTTTTTTGTCTTTAAATTTCAGGGGGGAAAATACTATGGTGAAAACGACTGTTATTTGGCATTATTAATTAGCTAGATAGCAAAGGTGTGGGGTGGAATAGTAGACCAAACAGAGTGAAACCTACCTAAAGTAAATGGCCGCTGTGTGCCAGACACTTCATTTTTTCTTTTAAGTTATGTTCACTAAAGTGAGCTTGATTTACAACACTGTATATGATTTAGGGGGTATGGAGGTATATACACCTCTTCAGATGGATGTCACCACACCACACCCACCATGAAAGCACCCATAGACCTCCATCATGGTCATGACCCAACCCCACCCACCCACCTTCTTGAGTAGTTTCAGTTCTACACTCAGATTTCTGTTCTAGAGTTTGTTTCTATTTTGATTTTTCTCTATTCTTTTGTTTTTTATATTTCACATATGAGTGAAATCATTGGTATTTGCCTTTCTCCTTCTGACTTATTTCACTTAGCATAAACCCCTCCAGTCCCAAGTGTGTTGTATCAAAGTGAGAGTTCATCTTTTTTTTACAACTGAGTGATATTACATTATGTATATAAACAATGTATTCTTTTTTATTGCTGAAATTCTGTAATCATTTTTTAAAATTTATTTAATTATATTTGGCATCATTTATATTCCCCACAGAGTTCACATCACCATTTCACCTGTGCACCATCACCTCAGTCCCTTGTGCTCCTTCTGCCCTCATCCCCATCTCTGCCCTCCCTTCCTTTCCCCCTACCCCCCATCATGGTCCCTTTGGTTTATCTTTGACCTTTGGTCTTGCTGAGTTTATTTTTCTTTCTTTTTTTTCTTTCTTTGTTTTTGGTTGTAATTTCTCATTTCCTTCAGCTTCTTCTTCTTTTTTTTTTGTTGTTGTAGTTGTTGCTCTTTCACATTCCTCTTACTAGTGAAGCCATCCGATATTTTTCTCTTGCCTTCTGACTTGTTTCACTGAGTATAAATCCTTCTAGCTCCATCCATGTTTCTATAAATGGCCCTAGCTTGTCATTCTTGATTGCTGAATAATATTCCATTGTGTATATGTACCACATCTTCTTGATCCAGTCATCTACTTTTGGGCATTTGGGTTGTTTCCAGGTCTTACCAATTACAAATTGTGCTGCAATAAACATAGGGGTGCAGGTGCTCTTTTGGATAAGTGTTTTTGTGTCCTTTGGGTAGATCCCTAGGAGCGAGATTGCCAGATCATATGGTAGTTCCATTTCTAGTAGACTGAGGAACCTCCATACGGCCATCCATAGTGGTTGGATTAATTTACATTCCCACCAGCAGTGTACTAGGGTTCTTTTTTCTCCACATCCTCGCCAGCATTTGTTGTTGTTGTTTTTTTATATATATGCCATTCCTATGGGTGTAAGGTGATACCTCATTGTGGTCTTAATTTGCGTTACCCTGATTATGAGGGATGCTGAGCATTTTCTCATGTGGCTGTTGGCCATGTGTATGTCCTCTTTGGAGAAGTGTCTTTGAAATTCTTCTGCCCATTTTTTGATTGGGTTTTTTACTTTATTTTTCTTGAGTCTTATGAGTTCTTTGTATATCTTTGTGGTCAGACCCTTGTCCATTGTGTGGAGCGCAAAGATTTTTTTTTCCCAGTCAAGTGAGGTGTCTCTTTTAAATAATGCATTCTTAATCCACTCTTCTGTCCTTGGGCATTTAGGTTATTTCCATAACTTGGCAATTGTAAACAGTGCTGCGATGAGCACAGGGGAGCATATATCCCTTTGAATTAGTGATTTTACATTCTTCATGTGGATACCTATGAGTGGAACTGCTGGATCATCCAGAAGATGTATATTTATTATTCTGAGATGCCTCCATACTGTTTTCCACAGAAGCTGGACTTGTCTACATTCCCATCAACAGTGTGTGAGGCTTTCATTCTCCCTGCATCCTCTCCAACATGTGTTTCTTGTCTTTTGGAAAATAACCATTCTTACAAGGGTGAGATGGTATTTCATTGTGGTTTTGGTTCACATTTCCTTGATGATCACCGATGACGAGCATTTTTTAACATTCCTCTTTGCTAGTCACTTTTAAAAACAACTATTGATATTCAATTTACACACAATAACTGCTCAAAATTAAAGGTTTTGGTATCTGCATACACCAATGAAACCATTCAAGATAATATTCTGTCTTTATCCTTCACCCCACAATCTTCTCTATTTGCTTTTGTAACCCTCTTTCTTGTCCCTCCCCTCTTCTGCTCTAAGCTGTTACTCCTCTTCCTTCTCTCACTATTGATTAGTTTGCATTTTTTAGAATTTTATAAAAATGGAACCATGCAGTATGGGCTTTCGTTTGTCTGACTTCTTTTACCAAACATAATTATTTTTGAGATTATGTAAATTATTGCAAGTATCAATAGTCAATTCCCTTTTATTGCTGAGTAAGTTTCCACTAGTGGTTTACCCTATCACCTGGTGATGGATATTTGAGCCATTTCCACATTTTGGTTCTACAAAATAAATGTAATCTGAACATTCATATATAAGTCTTTGTGTGGAAATGTGTTTTCACATCACTTGGATAAATACTTGCTAGTGAAGTGAGTAAATCATATGGTTTATATTTGACTTTTAAAATAAACATGAAAACATTTTTCAATGCGGTTGTACCATGTTAATTTCTCACCAGCAGTATGCAAAAGTACTAATTTTTCTATATCCCCACCAATATTTGGTGTAATTGGCCTTTCTCAATTTTCTGGTTTGTGAAGTGGTATCTTCACATATTGTTTCCTTAATGAGTAATGAGATTGGCCATTTTTTAATGTGCTTATTTGTTTTATATATCTGTCTTCTTTGGTAAATGCCTGTTCAAATTTTTGTTACCATTTATTAAGGTTTTGTTTTATTATTTATTTTTGAGGGTTCTTTTCTGTATTTCTAACATTCTGTATTTTTTTCTACCATTCTCTGCATTGTCCTCAATCCTTAGGTAGAAATGGTGTTATAGACCAAAGTCTCAATTTGGTTTTTAAAAAATTTCAATACCTTAAAAATCACTCCATGGTGCTATGCTACCCACTACATTTTCCTTCACCAAAAAAAAATCTATATAATGCAATATTTTTAAAAATCAAACTACTTTAGGGCCTCTGTGTAGCCGAGGAGTTAAGTCTCAGTGCTATCACCGCTATAGCCTGGTATTAATCCCCAGCCAGGGAGCTGACCACATGGTGCAGCAGACCTCTCCTTTCTCACCCACTGCTCCCCTCTGCAATGTATTTCAGGAAATCTGCCTGTTCTGCTCCCCACTCTGACTTTGGTGGGTCCTCTCACCCCCCTGCACCTCTGGCCTGCACCCCAGTTCCTCTCTGTAAAGAAATAAAATTTTTTAAAAAATCAAAATACTTGAATAAAGAAAACCCCTGTGCATTCGAAAATTCTCCAAAGACTATAAACATACTTAACAGCTGGCCACTTTGGTTCTCATTTGGGAGTAGCTACCCACCCAGGGTCAACACTGAGCACAACTGCTGATTTCAAAGGGAAAGAAGGCAGCTATTTGTCAGCTCTGCACACTTTAGAAAGCATAAGTCCAGAGAATTTCAACTCTCTAACCCTAAAAACAGCCTATCAACTGCTTTTACTTCTGCTTACCAAACAGGATTGTACAAAGCTGGGGATGTCAAGCTCCTTGTCCAAGATCAATACACAAAATAACAGTACAGGACAGTTGATATGAGACCCAGTGTCTCTAAATTCTTGTCCCTGTAGCTGGCACCTTCTGCTCACCTCTGCAACACAAGGATGGGATGCAAAAGCCATCCCTGAAATGACTGCTATATATTAGGTTGGGAGAAGCAGCAGGCCTGGAGAAATTAAAAATTACCCTGAATTATTGCCTTTGGCTGACACAGATGTCTGTGGCTGGCAGGAAGCCTAAACCGGAGGAATTATAAGTGCCACATTAGCTCTGGAATGGGAAGTGCAAACCTGTGGAATCTCTTTTTCTGGTGGCGTCTGAGATAGGTTGCATAACTCCCGCTCAGGAGTTACTTAAATGAAATTTACTGGGAATCTGGGAATAGTTTCCACAATAGTACTCCTGAATATTGGATCACAGAGCTCTTGGAGGGTGGTGGGTGGAATGGTGTTGGAAAAGTTGTCTACAGTGACATGCCCAATAAATTTGCCGGGATTTGAATAAAAAACCTGTCTCTCACATATGTATAGTTCTGTTCTCTAAATGTATCTAGATGCTGTGATCGATACAACACTTATTACTACTGTTATGGGAGCTTTTACAAAATTATTTTGCATGTTTTTCATTCACCAGATAGCAAAAATTCAAAATGCTATCACAGAGGGTCTACAATTTTTCTTGTGCTTATTCTCTAAAAAGCCAGTGCCCTCTGCAGTATACAATCATAAAAAATGTCATTATGCAAAAGAATATTCTCTAACTCAAAAATGCATTTCTGATAATTTTCTAGAATCCAGTCCCATTCCTGAAATAACAGAGATTGCTGAGGAATCTTCAAATCGAAAATGAACAAATTAGAGAAAGTTCTGGGAAGTGCCAATGCCTTGATGAAATAGGTGGATTTCAGACGCTTTTTATAAAGAAAATTGAAGTGGACATGAACAGGAGTTTGAATAAGCACCAGCAGGGGGATGTGCAGAGAGCGGAAGATTACCTTGGAGACATACGTGCCAAAAACACGGAAGTACTGTTTTGCTGCATGGGAGCTAGAAGTAGCCTGTCTGGGATTAAAGTAAGCAAAAGCAGGAAGTTTGCACTTCCCACAGGTACTTCCTATTTCACAGTGATCACAACACAAAGAAATTCAGAATAGGAGAGCAAAAAATAAATCCATTACACGTCTAATATTTGGAAAAGAGAATCATAGAAAAACTGTGGACATCAAGGAAAAACCTGAAGTTTAAAATGTTAATAATTTATACCATGTCGGAAGCATATTTTAAAACAAATTTTGAACTTATTGGAAGCTTAGAACAAATATATACAAGAGTCGAAAACTAACACGTTTGCAAAGGAAACCCCCTTGTGGCTTGATGGGTGATGAGAGATTGCCAGTTTTCTTACATCATGGTAAAAAGCACAGAATGTAAAATTTATAAACTTAACCAATTTTAAAGGTTCAGTTCCCTAGTGCTCATGAAACAGATCTCCAGAACTTTCTCATCTTGCAATTCTGAACGACTCCCCTTTCTTCTTCCCGGCTTCTGGCAACCACCATTCTATTTTCTGCGTCTATAAATTTCACTACTTTAGACACGGATATACATAAAAGCATACAGTATTTGACTTTCTGTGACTGGCTAGTTTCATTTAACATAATGTTCTCTAGGTTCATCCTTGAGATTTAAATATCACACGTTAAAAAAAAACTGATCTGAAAATTCTGTTGTCTATTATATAACTCTTTTCAGAACAGTGGAATAATATCGCCTACATAGAATTCAGGTAGTTTTGGCAATTACTTCCTACTAAAGTAGTGGTTGCCAAACTTGGTCAAGGGCAAGAATCTCTTAAAACCTCAAAATCTTATTACTTCTGGATCTCATCTATAGTTACTAAATCAAAAGCACAAGGTTTGGGAAATACTGTTTCAGTTTGATCCACAGTTTGATCCATTAGGATGGATCATGGAGTCATCCTTTTTTGTTATTTTGGATTCTAAAGCCCTTTCAAGACCTTCTTGATCAGTGATAAAGCTGTTTTCTCCACTATGGCCCTAATGCGTTTCTGGGGCTTACCCTACCAGTACTCCATCACTCCGTATTCCCCTTCCATGTCCAGCTGCCCTTTGCTTTCCATAGTCATCCTTGACTTGTCACTATCTCCAATACAATGCCCTCTATCTCTTCTTTGGATCAAAACCTTTGTGATTTCAAGGGATAATTGTTTATTTACTTAGTAATAAATAGATTTTATTTATTTTATGTATAGAAGAACTATGGTGTAGGCCAGAGATGTGGGGGGTGACAAGATACACCACAGAGTGGAGAGCAGAGTAGGCAAATTTACTGAAATACATTGCTAAAGAGAGCAGTGGGTGAGAAAGGAGAGGTCTGCTGTGTCATGTGGGTCAGCTCCCTGGCTGGGGATGGAACTCAGGCCATAGCACAGACAGCATTGAGACTTAACCCCTAAGCCACCAGGGAGGCCCACAAGGGATAATTTTAAATAATCCATCGAGACATGCCAGCAAGTTGCTCCTTGGCTCCCAAGCGACATGCTTCTTTTGCAGAGGCTTCCAGTGACCCTGCCTTTTACTTGAGAGTCTCTCTCTCTCTTTCTGTCTGTCTGTCTCTCTCAACCAGTACTATTTTTGTTGCCTCATCTGGGAAATACATCATGGAATAGATGAGAAAGGGAGGGAGAGAAAGATTTAATATCTTTCTCATTATGCTTTAAATAATCAAATCCCTGGCCTACACTCACCCATGCCCAGCTACAGATGTTCTCTAAATTGTCACATGTTTGTCATTTCTCCCCCTCCCTTAAATGTTCCCAAACTAACAGGACATTAAATGAGAAAATGCCTCTCCATAAAATTTGCTTATTTTACTATTTGTGTCCCTCAACATAGCATCCTTCTCATCATCTGTAATGTGTAATCAATTGCATACCCCCGGGAAGGTTGTTCATTGGTCATTTACATGATTAAAGAATGGAGAAAATGAGACACTTCGAAGAATAGAGGTGTTTTAATAACCACCAATTTGAAGCTCTTCTCACTATTTACCCCCTACTGACATAATACAGTAAATATCCTACCTTCATCCTCTCTCTGAAGGGCAGCTTCAGATTTACCCCTATGTGATGTAGTATTTTATTTATTAAGGATGCCAGAAATATGCCAGGCCATTAAACCCTATGGGAATCCCTGTTCTGGCTGAAACAGTAAGATCACCATGGATACATTTCTGCTCTACTGGATGATCAGCAACAGCTGTTGAGCCAAGCTTGAGAGCCCTCTCAAACTGCTTATAACACAAATTGCATTAGGTAAAACTATAAATGCCACATCTCACTTAGTGTCATGAGAATCAGATATCTTTTGGTGCCTTTTCCTGAAAACAGAGTAGTCACCTATTCCAAAAATCTCCCATACCTAAGCGAAATTCCCTGATGTTCAGTGACAAGCATTGCTATCAAATAGATAGATGGCATTCTTCTGTAATAAATCTCCATCCAAAATTTCTCCCCAAATGCTGAGTGGAAGCAAAACAGTGTGTGTGTGTTGGCAGGAATTACCACCTTCACAGGGAAGCTTAGACTCCTTGCTCCTTTGATATTATATGACATAAATATATCTCTTCTGCCAAATATGCATTGAGGCCAGTGAGATGCCATATTTGCTCTACGTGTTGTGATCCGCCTGCTTTCTGAAGGAATGATCATCTTTGCAGAATCTGAGTTGAACTGACATTCTAGAAAGAAGCAAAAAAATCTTAACTGTCTGCGAGAGTTTGGTAAGCAGAAGACTCACAGAAAGTGCCAAACCCAGGCCAATGGAAAAGTTCTGTATTTCTTGATTCAAAAAATTCAGCCAAAAAAAACCCAAAACACACCAAAACCCCATAATATGCACAGTAATATCAACTTAGTTAGCACAAATCTTGTAAACGGGAGGAAGATAAATCCTGGTGACAGTAAACACTTACTGAGTAGGGCCATTATTGTCAAAATTCACTGCACATGCAAGGATATTTTAGCAAGGTTTTTAAAATATAGAGATCAAAGACAAGATCTGCAAAGAAGCAAAACACAGAGCATTCTTACAATACCAAAGAAAGAAAAAATACCAAAATAAGCATATACTTCTGTATTTCAAGATAAAACCTAAAACACATTAAGAAAAGAACTGGAAATGAAAAAGTTAACAGACGTTCTAGTCATTGCAAAACGAAGAAGAATTCATAATACTCTACAAAAACAAAATAATCAATAAAAAATGGGTAAAAGCAACAGACACCTCTCCAAGGAAGATATTAGGCACACAAAAAAATGCTCACAGTGATTTATTGCTAGAGAAATGCATAACAAGGTCACAATGAGAAGCCATCTCAGATCTGTGAGAATGGCCCATCTCGAAAGACCAGAAGCAAGTGCTGGCAAGGATGTGGAGAAAAGGAATCCTCTTAGACTGCTGGTGGGTACACAAGTCATTTCAGTCCTTATGGAACACAATATGGAGGTGTCTCAACACATTAAACATGGATATAGCATTTGACCCAGGAATTCTAAGCATAGATCTTAATTTTTTAAAAAAGCCCACTAATTTGAAAGGAACCTTGCACTTTCATGTTTATTGCAGCACTATTTACTATAGCTAAAGTATGGGAAAAAACTAAGTGCCTCAGAAAAGATGAGTGGATCAAGAAGATGTGGTATAGATACACAGGAATACTACTCAGTGATCAAAAATGATATACTAATGCCGTTTGCAGCAATATGGGTGGAACTTAAAAGGACAATGTGAAGTGAAATAAGTCAGAAAGAGAGCTATCAATACTGGATAGTGACACTAATTTGTGGAATAAAAAGTGATTAAATTAATATTCAGAAAAAAGACAAGCTGAAAAACGAACCCTTGAAATCTGGCTACAGAACTGAAGTACCAAGTGAGAAGAAGGGTTGGGGAAGGGGCAAGAACAAAGAGGGAAGGAAGCACAAAGGTCTCTGGTGGTGAAATATGGACGAGTTGGTGGTAGGGGCACTAAGGGGGGTAATACTTAATGGGGGTACCCCAATATTATCTCAGTTAAAAATTAATTAGTTAATTTTTTAAAGATTTATTTATTTATGCACACAAGAGCTGGGGTTCAGGCCAGAGTCCAGGGAGGTGAGAGGATTCACCAGAGACAGAGCGGGGAGCAGAACAGGCAGACTGACTGAAACACACTGCTGAGGGGAGCAGTGGGCGAGGCAGGAGAGGTCTGCTGCGCCATGTGGGTCCCCTCCCTGGTTGGCAGCAGGGATCGAACTCGTGCTGCAGTGGCTGCAGTTTGCTTCATAGTGTGTTGCTTAACCCACTGCGCCACCAGGGAGGCCCAGTTAATTATTTTAAAAGAAATATTTAGTACCTTAAAGAGAAAACAGAAATATTGAACCATTGACTGAGCACAAGGGTGACATTTAATATCAAAATTTTCCCACATAGGGATTCTATAAAGCTAGGAACAGGGTTAGCTTTATGAGTATGTGACTTGGACACATAAGGGCCCTATACTTACTTCAGTGCCCTGCTGTTCCTATCTTGAAATTCTTAATTTTTGAACAAGGGATGTCACGTTTTCATTTGGCGCTGAGCCTCATAAATGATACAGCCCCTCCTGGCTAAGTAGCTCATACCTAAGAAATTTTCAGGATGGTAAAAAGAGGACTAAAGGAGAAAAATGTAACCCGATCAGAGCAAAACTAACATAAAGCTGCCATTATTTCTGTGTTCTAGTTTCTGTAACAGTTCTTGAAGCTACCAGTTCATGTATTTGAAAAATCATTACTGATTAAAGACCTCATTTGGAGATTTTCCCACTCTCTCAAGGTTAGATTGTTAAAAGGTGAATCTGATTTAAAAAATGATATACATCTTAGGCCCAAATTCTAATAATTTGGTACTGAATTTACAACCAAAGAGCTGTCAATTCTTTCATTAAGTAATATTTGAAGATGTAGAATCCACACATGAAATGGAAATTATTGAAGTCATCTGAGACAGTGGAAGAATTTTTAAAGGAAAAACCTGATGAGGTTGTGTTAGAGGAAATATACAGCAAATTGTCCTTTCAGCTACTACTGAATTATAAATAGTTTTAACTTCAACTTATTGCTTCAGGGATCTCAAAAGCAAGAGGTGCTGCTGTTCTAAATTGCTTAAAAATTCCCATTTGATGTCCGGGGCTTGAAACAGAGCCTGATGGGTAATTTTATCCCAGCTAAAGGCAATCAGCTAAGCAAATCATTAACAAGATGCTCACTTTAAGTGCTGTGTGCCCACAAAAGGCATTTTATGGCTCAGTCCTTTGAAAAATTACATAAAATTTGGTGATGGGCAACGGATAACTAGCAGACTCTTTAATGCCCTTCTGAATGCAAAGACAGATTCCTCCTCTTCTTCTCTCACTAATATGGATCAAGGCACTGGGGATTCTTACATTGCAAGCTCATCAGCAGAATCCACAGATCTTCTTCGGGAGAACTTTCTTTATCCAACCGTCAAAAGGGTTACTCAAGGTAGTACTGTACTTTCAACTCCTCAGTTTTGACATGTCTTGTCACTTGACATAGGACCTTAACATTGACCAACATTCACTCATTCTCCTCCAAGCTTTCTGGAAATAGAAGCATGAGAAAGGGCTCAGAATGGAGGCATCCCAACTCTACTTTGTAGGTGACACAGTAGTCATCAAGTTTTCAACAACAAATACTTGCTATCTTCACCCCAGTTCCTCATGTGCATGGTCAAGTGAGATCTTTCAGATTCAGTTTATGTATCAATTTAAAAGGTCTGCACTATTGCCATAGCCAAGCCTAGAAAACTCAGAGAAAAGAAAATTGCTTCTGACTGAGAAGCAGGGACTCCCTCAAGAGAAAGAGCATTACCAAGACCTCCTCTTAATTCTCCATAATAACAATAATAATGACGGATAGGCATTTTGTGCTTAAGCTGTGGCAAATTCTTTGCATGCATTGTCTCCCTGAATCCTCACGATCTGAAGGCACATATCAGTAAGTGCTGGAGCCAGATTTGAAAGCAACTCTGAAACTAGAGCAATCTGCTTTTGACCAGCATGTCCCACTGCCTCTTTAGTAAATGGCAAGGAATACTTTGAGTGGAAAGGGAGAGGTGTATTTCCTCTGAGGCAGATGGGATGTAAGCTAATTAAGTTAGAACTTGAAGTTCTATGGATTTTGTCACTTCTCTGTTCAAATACTTCTAATTGTTTGGCACAACAAATATCTTACCTGGAACTCCGAGGCCTCTATGATCTTGCCCAACCCACATTTCTGTACTTATTTCTTATGAGAGTCTTTCACATATTTTCTGATGCAATCACGAATTGAATACCAACACTAACAAAAAAACCAGGTGTCCTGCTAGTTAGTTCTTCAGCTGTTGAAAATGCAACAGCCACCCATCGGGCCACCTCTGTCCAAGGCTTCTGCTCGTCCAGCTCTACCTCCTGGTGCTGCTGACTCTGGAATAGGCTGGTCTGGCCTCTGGTATGATCCAGCCTGTGTCCTTCAGATTGTTGCTGTGGCCCCATCTGTGTGCACCTCCAGCTGCATCCGTGAGTTGGATGGTGGCCCACTGCTGGCCGGAGTGCCACCAGCTCAGGCCATCACGACGGGACAGTGCCATCTTGCACCAGCCACCTTTGTTGGGGACAACTGGCCACTGCAAACACTCTGTGGGGTGAGAAAGCCGGTGACTTGTGGCCTTAGAAACTACTTCCTTCACCCCAATCTCCTATTTGTCAAATAATGTCCATTGTTGTTTTTGCACCCTGAGCCCGAGTGGTCTTGCACTGTTAGTGCGCGGGTAACCCATAGACAGTGGCCTCCCCCATCCCCTTTGGCACTGTTCTACATGTCCTGTGTGTTATATATTCTGCATATTGAGGAGATTTCTTTCTGGAACCTTGGCAGAGATGTAAAGAGGGTAGATTAATCCAGAAATTGAAACATTGTCAGGAGGTGAGTGAAAAAGTATGGTTCAAGTAATTAAGAACACTCATAACAATGTGGAAGTTAGTGAAGGTCACGTCTAAGTGACATAAAGATAGTATTAAGGTGGCGCTGACAGAGACCTTGATGCCGTGTAGTGTAAAAGGTGTACTAAGAGCCACAGAATGAAAAATTTGGAAAAATGAATGACTGATAACAGTGATAAAATTGAATTTAAGATTTCAAATGAAGCAGTTTTTAATAATTCCAGGGTATTGCCATGGAAACAGATAGTGGAAGGGAACAGTTGGCAAAAAAAATATGGAACAGAGAGGCCAGGGCATGAGAATGACTGTCCACAGTGGACACTGGAGTCACTGAGGATGATATTGCAAAGCTCAGGATGGGGAGGAAGCCTGGAAGCCAAAGTCTCTAATGAGTGAGAGAGTAAGTGACGGCGGAGAAGGGATCAAGTATCTCATCTATTCAAAAAAAGTCTAATTTCTTGAAGTGCCAAATACCTTATTGTGGTAGCCAAGTTTTTTTTTCAAACTCTGACTCCAAATTAAATTAATAGCCTTACTGCAAACTCTGCACCTTGAGACAACTTTATTCCATCCTCTGTGGCTATCGCCATTCCCTAAACAAACACCAGAGCCTGCATCGACATTCCCTGATCCCCTCACTGAACATCAGCAGTACTTTACTGGAGTCACACCTACCATGCACAGATGTTATTACAGATGTTTGCATATATATTTTTTCTCCCCTACTCGTGTTTTTAGCTCAAGGGATGCTGACATAGGCACCTTTGTATTGCTCATCTTAGCACCTAATACAGCACCTTTCACACAGTAAATAATTGACAAATATTTAATTATTTGTCGAATATTGATAAGGTTGTAATATCACTGGAATATGTTTGGACTAATTGTAGAATTGCTATGTTAAGGAAAGATAGGTCTTAAAGAAGGATTTTACTTTTACTGACTGGGGGACTGCAAACTAAACAATGACATAAGAAGAAAATGCACGCCAAAGGCTGATTCACTAAGATGTGGGAGGGTTTGATAGGAGGTAAACAGTCATAACAGACTAAAACATTCTCGCAGCTCCAAGTACAATAGTGATTTCCTAGAATGTTGGCTTCTCTTTAGAAAACGTCATGAAAAAAATGTTTGAAGGTAATCTATAGCTATGAAAACATCAAAGAATAATGTAAACAGGATGATATGACATAAAATGAAATGAGACATAAATATCCTCTCTATTATGTTCACTGAATATCATGATGACTAACACTGCCAGAATTGTTAAGTTACGTTGAGGAGACTGGATTGTATTATTTATTGTTAACTGTGTGTGCGTGTTAGATTATCCACAGAGAGTACACTATATTTATATTATATATGGAAATTTTAAAAATGAAAATAGCATCAAATTACTCCTATTGAAAATCTAGAGAAAATAGCTATATTTCCCTTTAGAATTTTTCCTTCCATTAAGTGAAATCCAATAATTTATTCAAGAACATTCTTCTTCCATGCATTCCTGAAAACACACAGATCACATGTAATGATTACAATATTAGACCTATTTTCTTTCTCATTGTAGCTTTGCCTTTTATAGAAAACAACAAAAAAGGAATCATGTAACACATAATCTTTTACTCACCCAACTTTTGATATTTTCCGATGCTGTTGTATCAGTAATTCATTCCATTTTATTGGTGAATAGTGTTCCATTGTTCAATGAACCATGATGTGTTTATCCATTTCTAATAGATGGACATTTGACTTGTTCCCAAATCCTGGCATTTATGAATTAATTGCTGGAAGTGCTACGATTTCATCTCTTTTTACAGTTGAGTAATATTCCATTGTGTATATATCATCCTAATCCACTCATCTGCCTTCAGGCACTTAGGTTGTTTTCATAACTTAGCTATTGTAAATAGCACTGCAGTGAGCACAAGAGTACATATATCCTTTTGAATTAATGTTTTTTCATTCTTCAGATTGATACCAAAGAGTGGAATTGCTGGATCATATGGTAAATCTATTTTTAATATTTTTTGCAGCCTCCGTACTGTTTTCCATAAGGTCTGTTCCAGTTTACATTCTCACAGTGTATGAGGATTCCTTTTACTCCACACCCTCGCCAACATTTGCTGTTTCCAGTGTTTTTCATATGGGTCACTCTCAAAGGTATGAGATGGTATATCATTGTGGTTTTGTTTCACCTTTCCCTGATGGTAAGTTATAAAGAGCACTTTTTCATGTGCCTCTTTACCAGATACATGTGCCTGACAAAAGTGTCCATTTGGAAAAGTGGCTAGTTAGCTCTTCTGCCCATTTTTTGTTTTGGTTATTTGTTTTTTGTTTTGTTGAGCTGTACATGTTCTTCGCAGATCTTGGATATTAGTCCCTTGTCAGATGTATGATATGCAAATTTCTCCCATTTGTTGGTTGTCTGTTTTACTGTTAATTTCATTCTCTGTCTATGTTTTCTTCAATGCTTGTTATGGTGGCAGATCTTGCATCCATGTCTTTCATTCATTTTGAGTTAATTTTTGTGTAAGGTGTGATATAGTGATCTAATTTTGTTCTTTTGCATGTGGCTGTCCAGTATTTCCATCACCATTTGTTGAAGAGATTTTCCTCTGTTAAATGTATACTGTTGGCTTCTTTTTTATGCATTAACTGTTCATAGACATGCAGGTTTATTTCTCAGCTCTCAATTCTATTCTACTGGTCTGTGTGTCTGTCTTGTTCCAGTACCATACTGTTTTGAATAGGAATGTAATACCACCATTCTTCCTCCTTTGTCAGGAATTTTTTTAGATATTCAGTCTTTTGTGACTCCATGTGAATTTCAGCAATATTTGTTTTATTTCTTTGCAGAACGCCATTGGAGCCTTGATAGTTATTGCATTGAATGTGTATATTGCTTTGGGTAAGATGATTATTTTATTTTTTAAAAAGATGTCCTTTTTTCACTTTTTTCCCTTTATTTATATATATTTGACATCAATTGTGGTCCCCATTTCCCACCACCATTTCACCATAAGATGGTTATTTTAATAATGTTAATTCTTCCAGTCCCTGAGCAGGTTATATCTCTTCATTTCTTGGTGTAATTTTGCTTTCTCTTAGTAGTGCCTTGTAATTTTAATTGTATAGGTTCCTTCACTGCCTTTGGTAGGTTTACTCCTAGATAATTAATTCTTTTTGCTGTGATTGTAAATGGGGTTGTTTTCTTGATTTCTTTCTTTTCTATTTTATTTGCATATAGAAAGGCAAATAATTTTTGTAAATGAAATCTGTACCCTTTTATAGGCTTTATTTTAAAATACAGTTTTAACTCTTACATAGGTCATGAGTATTTTGTGTTGATTTGTATATATAGTGTGAAATAAGGTTGGAGGCTCTCTCTTTTTTTGCACATGGGTTACCAGTCACTTCAGATCCACGTGCTGAAAATACTATTTTGTTCTCATTGAATTCCATCAATACCTTTGTCAAAAATCAATCGATCACATAATTGGGGGTTTTTCCGGACTTTCTATTTTAACCCATCAACTTACATGTCTCTATGTTATTATTTAATTTTTGTAAGTCTAAAATCAGGTAGCATGATTTACGTATCACAATTATTTTGAGTGTTATAGTTCCTTTAATCGGTGTATAAATTTTAGAATCTCATTATTAACTTATACCCCAAAGAAGCCAGTAAGAATTTTTTATATATATTGTGTGGAATCTTTAATCTTGTGTAAAACTGACATCCTCGCCATATTGTGTCCTATATCTCCATTATTTAGATATTCTTTCAATTCTCTCAGAAATGCTTTACTGCACAACTTTTGTTAACTTTTTCCCCAACTATTCCATTTTTGTTGTTAGTATATAGAATTACAATTGATTTTTGCACATTAACCTTCAATCAAGACCTTGCTAATTTACTTATTAGGGTGTTTTTGTAACTTTTGTCTACAAATTCTTTTGGATGTCTTTATGAAAATTATGTTCTATATAAAGAAAGATGGTTTTGTTTCCCTTTTCAGTCTGAATGCTTTCCTCCCTTGCATTACTACACATGCTATAACTTCAGTACAGTGAGAGCAGAAGTGTTGAGGATGCAGATCCTCCCCTGGTCCCTGATAGTAAGAGGGAGCATTTTGTCTTTACCTCTGAGTGTCATGTGAGTGGACGTTTTTGTAGAAATTTCCCTTCTAGTCATAGTTTCCTGAGGTTTTTTAATTTTATTTTATTTTCACTCATGAATGAATGTTCAGTGATTTTTTTTTTGGCGTCTATTAAGATGTTCATATAAATGTTTCTTTAGTTCCTTAATGATGGTTAATTATATTGATTAGCTTTTGAATGGCAAAGTAATCTTGCATTTCTGGATGCATTAGTTTCTGTGCTTTGCGAAAACATTAAAGGTTTACTGAATTGTAAACCTCTTTTTAAAAATCTATAATATATATGAACATGGGGTCATAAAAATTTGTAATAATAAAACAGGTTGAAATAGAGTCAAACTTATGGAAGAACTCAAAATGCTTAATTAAAAAAAACTAGTAAAAGCCACATATGTTTTTATTCTTATGCATTACTACTCTCTAGTAGAGTAATGTCAAAATTGATCTGTGCCTTTAATGTCATCCCACCTAAACCCCCAGCAGGCTTTTCGAAGAGTCTGGCAAATTGCTTGACAATTCACATGACAATGCCCAGGACCTAGCATAGCAAAAAAACTTTAAAAAGGAAGAACAAAGTTGCAAATTTAACACTACCTGTGTTAAAGTCTTAATATAAGTCACAATGATCAAAACAGTGCAGTATTGGCACATAGACAACAGGCTGATGAAACAGAGTAGAGAATCTAGAAATAGATCACACAAATGCTGGACTGATTTTTGACAGAGCTGCAAAGGCAACTCAGTGGAAAAATGATAAACTTTTCATCAAATAGTGTTGGGAAAAAACTGGATATCCATATACCAAAAAATCCATTTTTATTCATACCATACACAAAAAAAGACTCAAATAGAAAGAATATTTCCATGAATATGAAACCTAAAACTATAAAACTTCAATTAGGAAGTATAGCAGAAATATTTAGGACCTCGGTTTGGCAAAAGTTTTCAGATATGATGCCAAAAAAAAGAGAAGCCATAAAAAAGCAAATAAATAAGTCTGACTTCATCAAAATTTAAAACTTCTGTTCTTGAAGTTGTTAAGAAAATGAAAATACACACCACAGACAGAATGGGAGAAAATAATTGTAAATCAAATATTTGTCAAGAGATTTAGAGAGAGCAGGAGACCACCAAGTGAAAGCAAACAACCTAATTAAATGACGGGCAAAGAGGATCTAAGAATGGTAAATAAGCCATGAAAATATGTTTCACATTGTTATCCACTAGGGAAATGCAAATTAAACTCTGTCATGACAGTAAGGAAAAACTCAAAATTAAAAGGCAGAGGACACTGAGAAGAGAAAAAGGAACAGTGACGGAAGGTGAAGAGGAGGACAGGATGGGGAGAAGCAGGTGGGGGAGCCTGGGAGGAGAGGGTTCAGGCAACGGAAGCCCGTGCAGAGGGGCCTGTGGGCACAAGGTTACTCTCAGTCCTGGCCACACAAAGCCTCGCACAGACGCCTTTGAGGGGCAGGAGTTGCGCAAGATCCTTTGCCCCCTTGCCTCTCCACCGCGATCCCACTGCGGGCCACTGGGCCAAAACCCTTTTTGAGATTCTCACCAGCTGGGATCGGCAGCATCCGTGGCCTCCAGGGTATGGCATCAATCAGTCTGTGTGGAACACTCATTTGCTCTTGTTGTTTTGTAAGAGGAAATCAATTTGAATATAGACAAGTTATCAAGCGCCTTCATTTGATTACACTAAAA
The DNA here is from genome assembly GCA_019455555.1 of Galemys pyrenaicus. Taxonomy (NCBI): domain Eukaryota; kingdom Metazoa; phylum Chordata; class Mammalia; order Eulipotyphla; family Talpidae; genus Galemys; species Galemys pyrenaicus. The sequence continues at coordinate 2,139,243 of JAGFMF010011408.1, read as the reverse complement.
CCCAGATAAGCCCCCTGCTCGAATGAATACTTGAGAAGAGATCCTAGATGCCTGTAACTCTAGATTATTTCTTTCTCCCTTTGCTTAAAGGCGTAGGGTACAACAGCGTCTCTGAAAAGATGCTCCCTGCTGGGGGGGGGGGCGAAGACAGGGTGATAAAGATAAGGGTAGAAAATACTTCTCCTTACATTTGTTTTGGTCCGTTCACTGTTGAGTTTAGAATGGACTTCCAGTTTTTTCCTCTCCGGTCCTTCCCCAAGAGGGCACAGGCAGACAAGTCTTTGTGACTGGTCTGCGGATGATTACAATGTGCCTGTGGTGAGTCTGAGTTCTGTGGCCAACTGTTTCTTTAGCTGTTTGTTGAGGGGCCTACAACCCATCAAAGAGATACTTCTTTAAACTTTCAGCTATGTGTTAATCAGTGTCAAGCCCAACACAACATACCAACATGATTTCGTGCATTTAGAGGGGGAAGTATTTGCTGGTTAAGTGTAAAATGGTGTGAATGGCTTCCGGAAGACCTCCATTTTAAGCAGCTTTACAGTGAGCTATTCCATCTAGAGGCCTGAGGCTTCTTCCTTCAGTCTGCCGTCGTCATCTAAATTCACTGAGCACAACTTGTATTGATCACATGCACCCAGCGTTCTGGACTACTCTTTCTGACGCTGAACAAGGCCAGACACATGACAAACGCGGTGTTGCTCCAGCACCTCCCACTCCAATAAATACACAGAGGGGATTCAGCTGGGATGTTTCTGGGCCTGACCGAGCATCTGGGGGAGCACGGTTGTGGGAGAGAGGCCTTGGGCCAGGAAGGAGAGAAACACCTGCAAGGCCGTTGATGAAGTCTCTGCACTAAGGCAGTGTAGGCCTGTACTTCATAAAGTAACGATCAAGTAAGTAGCATGAGGAATGAAGGATTCCACACACAGGACACATCCTATGTGTGCAGACACCAAGGAGTGGCGGACGGCACCTAATGATGCCAGCAGCCGTATCTGGAGCATGGGAGGAAGTTCTGCGTTTGGAGGCACACATCCAGGGTGCTTCTTGGCGTGTGGGTCTTCTGTGGGGTCCAGTTCAGATAGAAGTGTTGCTCCAGCATCCTGTGTGCCCAGGAGCACGGCTCTTGCTTCCCGGCCGAGCATCCTGTCAGTCTGCTGCCTCTGAGAGGGGCCGCTTCCCCTGCAACATCTCAAGTTCTAGGAAAAGAACAAAAGCTCTTTCACTGACTTGGCCTCAGAGCAGCCCTGGGTTGGGCCCTGGTGCGAACCTCTTCCTTGCTGTCCTCCCCCAGTGAGAGCATGGAGCTAGGAAGCTTCTAAATGACCAGCCTGTACTCTGCAACTTACTTTGAAAAGTTTACATTGAAACTCCGTCGAGAACTCTCCAGAATCAACCTTCGTGTGCTGCAACTGCTCCACCTGTGTCCCTCCCACTACCTCTTCTCTGAACTCTGGGGTACTGGTGGGAGGCCGCGAAGTCAGACATGTTTTCTGTTGGGACTGAGAGCAGAATCCTCCAAGGACCCACTGGGCAGCACCCTTGGGGAGCTAAGCTGCCAGCATCGGGGGCAAAGCTCCGGAGGGGCGCACCTGGCTGTCTGCTCAACAGGGCATCTTTACCAGGGCTTCTTGGGTAAAGAACATATACCTTAAAGATACACAATTTTTAAATCAGTTACACCTCAGTAAAGTTGGGGGAGGGGTAATAGATTTTAAAAAGAAAGCAATACTTTATACCACTGACCTGTACACTTAAAGGTATTTGAGATGGTGAATGTTATAGCATATATATTTTACTGCAATGTATATATTAAAGACTGCAGCTTTAGGGATAAAGCCAATGAAAAGCCATTATCACTTGCTTGTGCCTCAGTACTGTCATCTATAAAATGTAAAAAATAACCATAATTCCTCCACAGGGTTGCTATAAGCATTAAATGAATATATACTGATGAAGCACTTAGAATAGGGTCTCAGTATGATGAACACCATGTAATTCTTTTTAAAAAACAGATTTTAGTTATTTATTTTTGCATAGAACTGAGATGCAGGCCAGAAGTGCAGGGATGAGAGGATTCACTAGAATGAGTGGGGAGCAGAGCAGGCGGAGTAACTGAAATACACTGCTGTGCCATGTGGGAGAGCTCCCTGGCTGGGGACTGAACTCAGATCATTGCCGTGGGCCTTCATGGTGGTAGTGCTGAGACCCCACGCCACAGGGAGGCCCAAATTCTTAATTATTATTATGATCCTGGGTGATCTGTCATGACCTCTCTATGAACCGCCAAGGCCACATTCAGACCCTTCCTTCTAAAGCAAACACACACACACACACTCTTTATTCTTTGCACACTCTGAGGTTCATACCAATTCCATGAACAGACATTGAGGTTGGGAACCAAAATGTTACCCTAGAACCAAATTCTACTTTGTTGTTTCCTGATGGCCATTAAGCAGTCCCCTGGGCTCCAGCTCAGCGTTCTGAATTTCTCTTTTAATGGAAGTTCGTTAATCCAGTCAATCATTACACACTTAGACTGCACAGATTTACTGGATTGCTTGTGTTTGGGAAGATATGAATGTTTTAAAACACTGCACTAAACGATTGTTCTTTGAACTCCAGACTACTAATTTAGTGAATTATTTCATTATCTAGAGGATCTGACAACCGAGGTTATGGGACAGCCACACAAACAGGTCACAAGAGCAGGAAAGAAATAGGAAGCCCAAATTCACAAGCTAAGAAAAAATGGCCAGAAATCCAGACCATCTCTAAGATAATTCGGCCCTTTTAATTGTATGTAAACTGCGAATTTTAGCGTTAAATAAGTGCAATGTTTTGTGAATGGATGTGTGCCGACTGAATACCACAATGTCCAAAAGAGATAACGATGGGAATAAGAATCCAAGCAACAGTCTGCAGAGAAGGAGCAGTAAGTAAAAGGCTTCTCTTTAATAGCAGTGTCACTGAGGACGAAAGGATTTGTCACAGACCAAGTCCCCACTGTACATACTTGAATCCACTGACTCCTTATGACATTTTGTAGGTTTCTATTATTCTCATTTTGCAGATGCAGAAACTGAGCTTCAGAAAGTTTTCCAACATGCCTGAAAACACCCAACCAAAAAGAGGCCAGGTTGTGGTTCAAAATTGAGTTTGATGGCAAAACCTGGATTTTATTTACTATACCAGCCTAAGCAGTTCACTATTTGTTTGATAGATCCATAATAACAGAAAAGTCTCAAAGCCATGAGTGCCTTTTCGCAGAGTAATCATTCTGGATATCACACCATTGCTCAAGGAACCCCTATAGTATATCCAGGGGATGCGGTAGGAGATAAAGTGGGGAAAAGGAAGGTTGGTAAAGCACAAGATAATCAAGGGAATAAGCATCAAGAACACAGTAAATTCATTTGACAACACATTATTTTCATGCACCAATATTGAACTTGGATTATTGGATTTTTATTCAATGTTTTGACCCTATACCTGGAGCATATATGTTTAATTATGACACAAGCAGAAATGTAAACCACTGGTCATTTTATTTGAAGCACATGGAATACTGAAAAAGCATTGGATTTGGGTCCTGGTCTCAGCCTCATTACTGCTATCAACAATTTGTCTGGATTTCAGTTTCTTTCTGTTAAAAAAAAAAGGATGAGTTTTGAGATGATGGAACAAGGAGTTCAGTACACCCTCTCCTGCAAAGCAATAATTGAACTTCTGAAAATTATATAAAACAAGGATTCAAAGTCTCTGGATATCATCCTAATGGCATACAGCAAATGGAGAAACATTCGCTGACGTAAATTTGTTAAATTTACTTCAGAGTAAGCAAAGACCTGCTCACCTTCTCAGCTTTGTGTTATGGGCACACAACCTGGACATGTGCAACAGAGAATACAGCGCTCTCTCATTCCACAGCTTCCTGTCTGGGGCTGTGTTCTCAACCTAGGAGGGCCACAGTGTTACTCTTTTCTCATCCCCCCCCCCCTTCACATTGCAGAATTTCAATTCCAGGCAGGTGTGGCACTAAGGATTTGGTCCCTCTGTCCCCATCAATCTTCCACTTGTAGGATGGAAGCCCCACCCCAGGTACAGCAAGCCAAGAATGCTTCCTTAGGTCATGCCTTTCCCAGTTCACTCACAAACCAAATATTCCAAGCCTGGAGGGCCAAACCAAGAAGACCAGAGACTGATACCCACGCCCCCTGGACCAGTCTCAGAGGGGAAGGTTGTCATTCTCAGAAAAGTTGATCTGCAGGCCCAGCTCTAGTGTCATGGCATAAGGATTCTACCCAGGGAGAAAGGCCACAAGGGTGAAGAGCTGCACTCTTCTGCCTGAAGGGTCTACCTGCATTTGGGACTTAATATGGGAAACTCCATTCCCAGAATGTTCTTAAAAGTAATGACGATCTTGGTAGAGGATTATTACAAGGAGGCTGGTAACCCCATGATATAAGCAAAATAGCAGAACAGCCAGAAGTTTAAAAGAGAATATCAGAGCAAGAGACAGTTAAGAAAACCCTCCTAACATCATTGTCAAATCCATTGGTTGGAAAGGCTGTGAGCGCTCAGGACCATCAGAGCAGAACATGAGGCAGACTTGAAAGCATCCTCAAGGAGCACAGAGCCCCTCGACAGAGGGCAGAAGCCTCACTGGCACAAGGTGCTGAAATGCACCTCTGACCAAACATTGAACAATAAGCTACTCCGACTCATGGGTGGCTCCTAGGAAGCCAGGCCTAAAAATAATATCACATCATCACTAGCAAATTCGAAGTTGTAGGTATGTCCAAGACTGACCTCTACCAGGAGCTATCTAAAAGGGGAACCTGTCTGATCATGGGGTCCCCAAAATGTCAACTTCCTGAACTGAAATGTGATAGTAACATGCAAGTCACACATATATGTCCAAAGGTAAAGGGAAAAGATATGACTGGTTACATGTGGTCAAGTACAACCTTTGGCTCCTAATGGCTTATGCTCGGTCAGGAGAGTACTAGGTAGCCAGCTAAACAAACCAACAAACAAACAAAAAAAAAAAGAAGGGAAAATCTGAGCAGAGGTATCAGGGACTACACGCTGTAAAGGAAATATCATTGTAGAATTAGTCCAGTAACGTCACTGAGAAAATAAATGAACGTGCAATAACAACACAAAAAGCCCTATGGGGGGGGCGTCGGATATTGTTCTAAATATCTAGTTCTCAGCAAAAATGTTACATAACATGTCAAGAACCAAGAGGTTGATCTATACACAGGAGAAAGGCAAGCAATATCAGTTGCTTACAAGGGGGCGCAGATGTTGACTTTAGCAAGGCGACATCAAGAGAGCAATTATAATACTTTCAAAGGAAGGAACCTTGTTTAAAGAACTAAATGAAGGTATAATGACAATGACTTAACAAATATAGAATATCAGTAAAGAGACAGAAATTATTCAGACATAACAGGTGGAAATTCTGATGTTGAAAAGTTCACTAAAGGGATTTAATAGTAGGTTTGAGTTATCAGAAGAAAGAATCCGTGAACTTGAAATAAATCAAGAGATTATGCAATGTCTTAGTGTTCTGGCTCCTAGAACAAAATACCATAGACTGGGTGACTTATAAACAACAGACATTTATTTCTCCCAGTTCTGGAGGCCAAGAAGTCCAAGATCAAGGTGACTGTAGATTTAGTGTCTTGCGCACAGCTGGTTATCTTTTCGCTGTAACCTCACACGGTAGAAGGAACTAGGGGAATCTCTGGGATCCTTCTTAGAAAGGCGCTATTCCTATTGATGAAGATTCCACTCCCAAAGACCCCACTTCCAAACACCATCACGTTGGCAGCTGAGATTTCAATCTGTGAATTGGGGGAGGGGGGAAGGCACCAACATTCAGACTGCAGCATGAAATCTGAAGAACAGAGAGAAATTCTGAAGAAAATCGAACAGATTTTCAGAGGAGCGTGGTGCATCACTTAGTACACCAAAAAAAAAAAACAAACTGAATGCTGCTGCTGGTGTTTTAATCATTTCATTATTGCTTTCATTTTATGCTGGTCATTTCTTTAAAAGTGAAGATGAAAATACAGAAAGTCACTCTTCCTAATTTCCTAAAAGTTAACCAGTTAAAACCCAACTGCTTCATAGCAGGCTTGAAAGGACACGAGTGGATTTATTTGTCACTTGTATCTGGACTGCCTCATATTTTTCGCCTATTTGTGAACTGAAGGAGCAATCCCTTGTGAGAAGAGCTAAGTTATAGACTTCTAAATCTAACATTTGGGGGCATATTTGCCAAAATTTAATTTGTATTTTAGAATTTTAGGCAAGTCAGAAATTTAGCTCTTATTGTATCTCTTATAAACTCCAGTACCCTTCTAGAAATTATTTACCATGTTTAATATATAAAACTGACAGAATGATTAGAATAATAATGTAGCTCTGACCAAAGAAAGGAAAAGGAAAAGCATAAGAGAAGCAAATGATCTCTAGACTCCCCCTTAAATCACTCTCAGAGTCCTATTTTAATAGTTTGCCCAGAGACAGGATTGAGAGTACCAGTTTTGTACAAGGCAGGCGGCCTAATAGCTCAGTCTCTCAAATTACTGACCAAAGACTGGTCATTTTCAGAAATGGGGCTAGAAACAAAATGGAAAACATTATGGTCCATTTCTTGTATAAAATCATTATTCTGTCACACGTGGACCACTATGTACAGGTCTGGAAGGATTCCGAAAAAAAAAAAAAAAAAGTGATGTGAGAAAGTTTCCTTGCAGCTTTCCATGAGGGAGAGTATCAGAATGATATCCAAAAGAGAAAGAGCCTGAAAACGATATAAAACCAAAAATGTCCCCTTGGAGCTGTCACCAAACACTCAAATGTTAACTCTCCAGTGAGAAGTCTTGAAACCTGCAAAATAAGGTGTTGGATACTTAAAATTAAAATAAAGTGGCAAAAGGAAATGAGAATCAATCTAGTCTAGTGGTTAAGAAAACCAAGGCGAGACTCAGACTGCCTGGTGCCAGCATCTATATCTAACCAGCTCTATCATGCTGGGCAAGTCACTTGTCCTCTCTGTGCTTCAGCTTCCCAGCTATCAATGGGATGATAATAATATCTAGTGTAACAGGGTTGCCAGGAAGAGTAAGTCAGTATACTGTAAGTACTATGGAAGTATTTATAAAATTGGAAATAATTTTCATAACGATGACTTTACTTTTTCAGAGAACATTAGGACTCACATATCCCTGTTAAAAACATTATCCTAGTTAATACTCCCACGAACTCCTGGGGTCTGCACCACTAAACCCATCTGAGAGGGTATTGGTGGTAAAGAAACTGAGTTCTAAGTGTCAATAATGACAGCAATTGCCAGCATGTATTGAATGTCTATATTGCACAAGCATAGTCCTAATCCCTTTACATAGTTTTCTCTTATTCCTTAAAATATCTCTGCAAGGTAGGAACTTTGCTGCATATTTACATGTATCATAGATGTATATAATGTACATATATAAATATTACATATAGTCCTATACGTATATATACTTATTATTTTAGTTTTTATGGAAAATATGAATGTAATGACTTTTTAAACTTCTGGCACAGTTCCTTTTTTTTTATTTATTTATTTTTTTTAAGTTTTTTTTTATTAAAATATTTAAAAATTTACATATACTTGCCATTAATTGTAATCCCCATGTATTCCCCATCACCATCTCACCAGTGC
>JAGFMF010011408.1:2113127-2127476 GCA_019455555.1 Galemys pyrenaicus | reverse complement strand
TCTGCTCCCCACTCTCTGTGGTGAATCCTCTCACCCCCCACACTTCTGGCCTGTACCCCAGTGCTTGTATGCATAAATAAATAAATCTTTAAAAAAAAATTAAGTGTTTACAGCTCTAAATTTCCCTCTACACTCTACTTTTGTGCATTCTACAAGTTTTTGTTTGTTGTGCTTTCATTTACTCAACAGTTATCTCAAGATATTTTCTCCTAAGATTTTTTTGTTGGACCCATTGTTTAATCAGTCTGTGTTCCTTCAATTTTACATACCTGTTGTTTCCCCAAATTTTCTTATGTTGACTTCTACATCATTTAATTTTCATTGGAAAATGCACTATGTATGATTTCAATCCTTCGAATTTATTGTTTTTAATATCTAGCAATGGAGGGCCTCCCTGGTGGTGCAGTGGGTTAAGCAACGCACTATGAAGCAAACCACAGCCACTGCAGCACGAGTTTGATCCCTGCCGCTAGCCAGGGAGTGACCCACATGGCACAGCATATCTCTCCTGCCTTGCTGGCTTGCTGCTCCCCTCAGCATTGTATTTCAGTCAATCTACCTGTTCTGCTCCCCACTCTCTCTCTGGTGAATCCTCTCACCTCCCACGCCTCTGTCCTGTACCCCAGCTCTTGTTTGCATAAACAAATAAATCTTTTTAAAAAATCTAGCAATGAAGAATGTTCCCTGTGTTCTTGAGAAGAATGCGTATGTTGCTGGAGTTGGGCGACGTGTTCTATGAACGTCAATTTGATCTAGTCGGTTTACAGTGTTGTTCAAGTTTCCCATTTCCCTATTGATATATCCATTAATGTTCCATTGATTTATACTAGTCATTACATCCTGGATTGCAAGTGGGTTTGTTGAAGTCTCCAACTATTATCGTTGAACTCTTTCTCCCATCAATTCGTCAGTTTTGCTTAGGTCTGACTGACTAAAACAACTCTGTTGTTAGATGGCTATTATGTGTGTGATTGTTACATCTTCTTGAGGGTTTAGCTCTCATTATGAAATGTCCTCCTTTTTCTCCAACAGCAATTTTTGTTGCAACATCCATTTTGTCTGTTATTAATAGAGCCATTCTAGCTCTCTTTTTGTAATCATTTGCTTGGCATATCTCGTTACAGACCTTTGGAAAATAACAAAAAGCTTCCAGTAATCCATAGTTCTGAAAAGGTAGATTCTGAAGTTTCGGGCCGTTTTCCCAGTGCTCTTAGGAAAGAAATTACAGAGTTCTTCACACTGTCATCTCTTGACTCATTCTATTATGTAAGGACATGAGTTTTTTCTTAAGTATCAGATTTTAAGAAAAATTTTCTATTAATTTCTGGCATTATTGCATTGTGATCCAAGGACCTACTCCACATGAATAGCTGTGTTTTGCTAATTAATGGAAGTTTTTCTTTTAATGTAGAATTTTAGATTTGGAAATAAATTATAGTAAACTGAAGTTTAAATGGAAGTTCCTTTTAATTTCATTTCTTGATGAAAATATTTATGACATATTAATTAACTTTCATGGATCACTCAGGACACACATACTAATGAATGCAACAGAATACTCACATTCTGTCAAGGATTTTGCAATGTTCAAGCATTATCATTCAGATATGTGCTTTGGTATCAAACTGACCTGGATTCAAATTACCAGTTCTGTTTCTATTAATTATGCAACCTTGAACAAGTGACTTTATTTCGCGTCCTTGGACATGTTATTTAATATCACCAACCCGCAATTCCTTGAGCTGTAAAATTAAAATATATTTCATCTTTTACATTGTTGTGATGATTAAACAAGATGACATTCATGACAAGAACTGGAAAAGAGGACTTGGGAAGGAATAAATGGAAAATGTTAGCCAGAGCCAGATCACAAAGATGGATACATGAGAAGTGTTTCATAAACTTTTATTGCTCTCCCTGTTTTCTTATATAGCTATCTTCGGTAAGTTGTAGGAAACTAGACTCCGCGCATAACTCAGATACTCTCTTCCAGAAGATTTGGTGGTAGTTTTTAATTAAATTCGTTGACTTTCATTTTTTTTTATGTTATTTGCCCTTTTCTTAGTACAGGATAATGCCAGCAATATTCTAGTTAAACTTGAGAGTTCTAACTGGTTGAGTTCAAGTTAATTGAGTTACTACCTACCATCAATAACTGAGAGTTAAGTTTAACTAGAAAAATATTCTTGTGATGTGTTGAGTATATAATTTTGAAAGGAAAGGAAAAGTATTAAGACTAATCACTCACTCAAAAGTCTGTGAGAAATGCTGTATTTGACTGTTTTCAGGGGCTTGAATGGAATCAAGTATTATGTTTCTGAAAAAGAAATTCACCCAGTAAAATTTTATTCAGGTGAACTAAAATTAAGCTTCTCAATTCATTCATTTAGCTTCTTTTGATTAAATGTGTTTTGTGTTGAAATACCAGAATAAGAAGAATAAGAAATCTTAAGTCAATTTGGGAGTAATTAGGCACCATTAGCAGTTACTGAGAATTTCTCTTTCATTGCATTTAAATGCAGTCTTGTCTTCAAGGTTTTGACCTTTTTTAAATAGCATCATTTGGCATTAAGATAGGAAAAAATGAATCATTAGTAAAATTCAAGCCACCCTATTCTACTTTTAAATTTGTGCTCACCTTTCTTCTCTTTTAATCCATCTTAGCTCAACTGTTCATTCCTTTCATTTCCAGTCCTTCAAGAATTCCCATGTTTCTCTTGTAGATAAAAGACAGGACAACAATAGCATCAATTTTATATATTGTTTAGCAAGGAGTAAATACCAATGCTTACTTATCTACATACACACACATCTTACTCTTGGATGTACAATTGTGGGTCCTTACGACAGATTCTTATAGTCCATTTCTTTATCACAATCGTTCTTTGAAGTCTGTGTTTTTAATGCCCATGTTTACTTTCAGAAATGAAGAGGCCTAGATTTCTTAAATCCACTTTATACTAAATTTTTTTACCCTCTCCCTACTGTTTAAATATTTTAATTTTTAAATGCTTATTTTAAACATAGAAATAAGTGCTGTCCTTCTTAGGGCCATACACTCATTCCAGTAGGATTCAAGGGCTCCCAAAATTTTGACCCTCCTCCTTGGGAACGGTCTTCAGAATCTATCCTATGACTGTAAGTGGTGTAAAAGCTTGGTCTTTTGAGAGTGGATTTAGTTTTTGGAAATAAAATACAGTTTCTGAAGGCCAAGTCTGATGAGCAATGGGGGGTGGGTCAAACTGGTTAATGCTGTTTTTGTTCACTGACTAGGTGTGGGTCTGAAGGAATGAGTGTGCTCTTCTTATATGACTCAGATCCTGGCTCTGAAGGCCTTTCCCCAAGAGACCTCCCAAATGTAGCAGCAGTGAAGAAAGAACTTTTGAAAGACAGAAGTTACCTGGATGTTTTAAATGTTGAGGGTTTTATTGAAACAAAATAGTTTATTGCTTTTGGAGACAGGCAGTGGCCATGCAGGTTAGAAGAGTAGAATGCTCCCTGAGGATTTAAATGTAACTTTACTTCCACTAACCACACCTTCTGTAGAACAAAACTTCTTACTGCTCAGCAGGTGTCACTTATTTTGAACCCTCCAGGCCCTGCCTTACTTGACTTGGTCAGTCCCCTTAGTAAGCATTGCTTCAGGATCAAAATAGAATGAACTGAGTGCCTTGGTGGTGTAAGAAAATTTTAATGGAGAGAAATGCCTCTGTTGTTGGACTGAAAGATCTCAAGGGTTAAGTCACATACTCCAAATCTTGCAAATGTGTCTGTGTGTGTAAAACACCTGTGGATTATGCTGAGCCAATAGGAACAGTGACTCAGTTCAGGACTGAGAAACAAATGTAATAGGTAACATCCAACATCTTTGTAATTCTGGGTGGCCTTGGTGTTAAACAAAATTTTAAGCAAAGATTCAGTTACAGAAGCATACTGAGAACTTTCATAATGGGATTCAGGAGAACGTGTAATCAGGAGAATTAAGGAGTAGTCACAAATCTGGGGTCTGTTTCTTCTTTGCCACTGAAGTGCAGCCAACTCTTGATGACAGGGCATGCAGCCCACTAGCACACAAAACCCGGCACAGTAGGAGGTGGTTGAAGAGAAAGAGAAGAACCTGGAGGGCCTTTCTAGAGGATTATCAGATTCTTGTGAAGAGACCCTGATGCCTCTCCTTGCTTTGTCTGGAGAGGGCAAACATCCAGAAATTGACCTTGGTTTGGGGTCCTGGAAGCCACAAACCTAGGGGTGCCAACTTTGGGTTTTTCCATTGCATTATGCAATGGCATAATCAGAGAGTTCAATCCTTGGGCCATTATGCACTAGAGGAGTACACAGCACTACTTGAGAAATGTCCACTGTGCTGCTGGAACATATTTCCTTAAGAGGCAAAAGAGCCCTGCTGAGCGATGGTGCTGGCAAGAAAGGGCTACCAAGGGCCCTTAATGTATGTTCTGACTTTTAACTTTTAACTTTTATAGCCAAGGCTGAACTGCTCTTTTCCTTTTGGGCGTTGATCTTAGTCTTAGTCACTCATTACATATTTTATGAACCATTGATTTAAATTCCACTGCCTTTTCTCATACTGTCTTCTTTGGCCTGTCTTTCTAGTTCCATTAAAGGAATTGTTTCATAGAAATAGTATTAAGGGAAACCAACAGTCTTTCCGTATTTCCATATTTCTCTACTTCTCTGTACACATTCTTTCTCATAAAATAATCACCTGCATTGTGAGGTCTTATATTTGTAGTCAAGTTTTTGAAACTTTTAAATTTCATGTAATACCTGAATTACAAAAGAAAAAATGATCAATAAATGTGCTACTTAAGTATACTCCACTTTTTAAAGTTGCTTTTTCTCTAACATTATGGAAGATACAAAGTTCTAGACAGTACTATATCACTAAACAGTAGTATAAGCACTCTTCCCACTTAATGTCACTGGAGCAACCTGAACTTTCAAGCCAATGGCAGAAGTTGCAATTGTAGATGAAATCTGAGGAAGCCTACACTGCCTAAGAGGCAGTAGGAAAGAGGTAGAAGTTGCTAGAGGCAGGTCACGTAGGCTGATTGCAGTCATCAGTGGTTGTGGGAGTGAAGGGATTTGGTAGCTTTGGTTTGTTGGTTGTGACACATTGTTTTTTGTGCTTCTGGAAAAAAGACTACAGGTTACAATGAAAAACGATGCATTTCTGCATTTCCCAAGGAAATACTGTACCATACATGGGCTGTTTATAAGGAGCTAGGTTAGGATGTGTGTGTGTGTGTGTGTGTGTGTGTTTAGAATAAACAGTGACATAGGCTGGTGGAGAAGTGTAAATGTCAAAATTTTCTCTTTGCTTAGAAAATATGAAAGCAGATCTTAGCTCATAGGATGAAGGAGACAAAGATAGGAAGAAAAATTGTGGGTTGGCGGGAAGGCAGCATGTGAAATAAAAACAATTTAACACACTCACCTGTAATTTTCAATGTTGTTCTAAATCATGATATTATATATTCTTAAACTTATACAAAATTTGGTTTCAATTGGAGTGGGGATGTACTGATTCAGCCTATGGTTGGGGGCTCTCAAAAAATATCTAGTCCAAATAATTTCATTATTATTTTCTTCTTTTTGTTGTTGCGTGGATGAATATTTAATTCTGGTTTTCACAATAAAAATTAAACATTAATAGGCTTTTATAAATACTCCTTGCCAGACATCTATGTGTGTTGGAAATACAGAGATTTTTGGTGAAGTTTCAAAGATTTTACATCATTGCTAAAATGGTATTTCTGAAACACTATTTTCTTTTTTCATTTGTTGTTTCCTTCATTGATTTATTCATCATTTCTGAATGCCCACTATATTCAAGGTGCTACTGATACAAAAAGACAGCCTTTGCTCTGAAAGAGTTCACAGGCTTCTGCTGGGGGCAGAGATGTGATAGTGCATGGCCAGCCAGGACAGAAAATGAAGGAGTTTCATTTTGTCCAATATACAGTGGGGCCCCAAAAAGGATGACCACTTTTGATTAAGCAAGTTTAAAAACTGACAATCCAAAGAGCAAGTGACAATATTTCTGGGGTAAAAATGAGTAGCCTAAAGTTTGTGTGGTCTGCAGACTTTTACCACCTTGCCACTGCCAGCCAAGCCTGCAGGGCTGCCCTCAGCAAAGTGATCCCAGGTCAGCCTTGCTACTGTAAATGCTTATGGATTCCAAGAACTCCAGAGAAACAAAACCCCACTCCCCTGTGGAGCACGAGCTGTTAGAGTGGTTAGAGAGCGAGGTGTGGGTCCCTGTCCCTTGGCCTCTCCTCCACCTCACGCTGCTCAGCCAGAACCACCCACGAAAGTATTTGGGTTTTCACGAGTCTCTAAGTAAGCTGCCATCAGGGATGATGGCCTGGCTGTAAGAACGAAGTCTTGCAGTGGTAAAGTGTTGTACTCCTAAATATCCATAACTGGGAGATGAGCTAAGTTAGGGCACATGTCTCCCACATTGAAGGGTACAGTCAAGTCTATTCTGCTGAACCAATATCACCAAGGAGCAGTTTTATCACATAAAGGGAAAGGAGTTGTCTTTTCTCCCCCCAACCAATCTACATAATTAATTCCAAACCATGCCACCTTCTGCAAAAGTTACTGGCGTTACTTACGTACCCAAGTTCAAGGTGCTCCCTTATTAAGCCTTAATTAGAGGGTTTATTTCACACGGCTTGAACATGAAAAATAAGAACAAAAGAACCAATTTGGTAATACATTTTTATCATTACTTGTTAATAAGAAAGACAAGAGTAAGGGATAGTTAACATACCTCTTTCTTTGAACATTCAAAGCATATTTGTGAAACAGGCTTACATCTGGTTTAGAGATAAGAGGTGTGTATGAGTGGGCATGATATGATGGATGATTTATGTAAGAATGGAACATGTTGTTAGTGTTGAGGGAATGATACAGTTTTTCAAACCAGGATTTCACTTCTTTTAGGTCACATTACAATTCGAAAGTGTAAGTATTTATGTTAAATATGAAAATGAATGAGCCATGCATGTGTATTACATAGCTAGTCAATGAGAGAAATGTCATAACAAAAAAGTCCTTGCTTACATACTATCGTTTGAGCTGCACAAAATGAAAGGAGATTATGATAATGTGTAAGAGCTTTATTGTTTTTTATTATATGGTGAACATACATAGGGTTTCTTGTTTGCTTATAGTATTCTAAAGCTTTCAAAAGTTGTAAACTCACTTCATCCTCACATGCACTCTTTGAGAGACATGATTATATGCCCAATTTATAGCTATTAAACAAGTTTTGTTTTGTAAGTTTTGTTTGCTTCTGGTCTTTTTGATATAGACCATTCTTATTCAAGTTTGGTTTGTATATTATTGCAGTAACATTGGTTTAAAACACTGCACACATTTTAGGAGTACAGGCTCACACCTCTTCAGATGTATGTTACCACACAGTGTCTACCATCAGAAAGTTCCACCACATCCACTGGCCCTCCCCACCCTTCTCACCTCCCCACAACCCATCTGGTAACCTCAGTTTTACAGTCAAAATCCAAGAATTTGTTTTGGTTTCGTTTTGTATGTTCCTTTGCTTTGTTTCTTTATATTTTACATATAAGTGAAATCATCCAGTATTGGTCTTTTTCCTTCTGACTTCACTTAGCATAATCTTCTCAATTTCCATCCACATTGTTACAAATGGCAATATTTAATCATTTCGATAGTTGTATAGTATTCAATTGTGTATATACATAGAACAAATTTTCTAATTGATACCTCTGTCTTTGGGCACTTAGATTGTTACAATAACTTAGTTATTGTAAGTAGTGCTGCAATGAACATAAGACTGTATATATCCTTTTGAATTGGTGTTTTTATTTCTTCAGATAGGTATCTAAAATTGGAAAAGCTGGAGCATATTTTGATCTATTTCTAACTTTTTAAGGAAACTCTACATTATTTTACATAGAAGCTGCACCCATTTAGGTTCCCACCAACAGTGAACCTGGCTTCTTTTTTCTACAATATTTGTCAACATTTGTTGCTTCAGGTCTTTTTGATACAGACCATTCTTATACAAGCCTATTTCAAATGCAAATTTGTTAATAAAATGAAGAAGCAGTTAGATGTTTATCTCCTGTAATTATTTAAATACAAAACTTTTATTTTCCAAAAAAAAATTATACCCATAAACATGTGGAAATTAACCAACATAATCATGAATGACCAATGGGTGAAAGAAGAAATAAAAAGGAAAATAAAAAAATAATCACGAGAGAAACAAAAATGCAACATATAATGCCAAAATTTACAGGATGCAACAAAAGCAGTTCTGAGAGGGGTGTTTATAATGATTAATGCCTGCATTAAGAAAAAAAGATCTCAAATAAACAAACTAATTTTATACCTCAAGTAACTAGGAAAAGAAAAACAAAATAAATGCAAAGTTAGCAGAAGGAAAGAAATAGTAAACATTAAAGTAGAAATAAATTAAATAGAAAGTAGGAAAACAATGGAAAAAAGAAATCAATGAAACTAAGTTGCTTTTGTTAAAGTAAAAAAAAAATGAGAAACATTTAGCCAGACTAAGAAAAAAAGAAGACTCAAATAAGTGAAATTATAAATGAATGACTGATACCACAGAAATGCAAAGGCTCATGAGAGACTACTATAAATAATTATATGCTATCAAATTGGCAACCTACAAAAATGGATAAGTCCTAGAAACATGCAATCTAACAAGACTGAGTACAGAAGAAATAAAAAACCTAAACAAACCAATAATATAATAAGTAAGGAGACTGAATTACTAATCAAAAACTTCCAAGAAAGAAAAGCCCAGGGACAGATGGCTTCACTGGTGATTTCTACCAAACATTTAAAGAATTAATACCACTTGTTCACAAACTGTTCCAAAAAATTGAAAAGCATGCTTACAAACTCACTCTATGAGGCCAGAATTACTCTGATAGCAAAGTCAGACAAAAACACTATAGATAGAGAATTTAAGAAAGGAATAATTAGTTCATCACTTTCCTTCAACATGTAAATTGCATTTGTAACAAAGACCCATATCCATACTCCAATGTCCTTAATGAATATAGATGCAAAACTCTTCATCAGAATACTAGCAAACCATATTCAACAGTATATTAAAAGGATCATATAGCACTATCAAGTGGAATTTATTTCTGGGATTCGAGAAGAGTTCACATCTGCAAATCAATCAATGTGATACATTGCATTGGCAGAATGAAAGATAAAAATCATACAGCCATCTCCATAGTTACAGAAAAGGCACTACCCTTTCATGATTTTAAAAAAGGAAATCTCTCAAAATTTAGATGCAGAAAAAATGTGCCTCAATTCAACAAAGGTGACATATAAGACCGAAGCTTACATTATCCTCAATACTGCAGAGCCAAAAACTTGTTCCTCTAAGATCAGGAAAAGGTAAGGATACCCACTTTTTCCTTCTTTATTTATATCTATTTGACATCAATTGTAATCCCCATGGATTTCCCACCACCATTTCACCAGTGCACCATCACCTCAGTCCCTTGTGCTCTTAGTATACCCACTTTTGATACTTCATTCAACACAGTACTGGAAGTCTTAGAGCAATTATGTAAGAAAAAAATAAAAGGCATCTAAATTGGAAAGGAAGAAATGACATTGTCTCTTAAAATGATATTATTTTTTATATATAGGAAGTCCTAAAGACTCATAACTAGAGAGAAAAAAACAGGATACATATAAAAATCAGTTGTATTTCCATACACTAAAAATGAGCTATCTGAAAAATAAATAGTATAAAAAGAATAAAATACTTAGGAAAATATATTACCAGGGAGGTGAAAGATCTATATATTGAAAAACACAAGACTGATGAAAGAAATTAAGAAGATACAAATAAATGGAAAGATATTCTGTAGTCATGGGTCAGAAAAATCAACATAACTAAAATGTTCATATTATTCATAGTCTTCTATAGATTCAATGCAACCTCTATCAAAAATCCAATGACATTTTCACAGAAGTATAAAACCAATCCCCAAATTTGAATCCACAAAAGACCCAAAGCAGGCAAAAAAATCTTGAGAAAGAAAAGTAAAGCTGTAGTCATCACACTGTCTGATATCAAACTTTACTGAAAAACTAGAGTAATCAAAATTGTCTGGCTTAGGCATTCAAAGCATAAATGCAATCCAATAAAACAGAAAAGAGAAATAAATGTGGGCATATATGGTCACCTATTAAAAAAAAGGATTGAGAACACAAAACAGGGAAAGGAAAGTCTTTTTAACAAATGTTGTTGGGAAAACTAGGTATTCATATGCAAGAGTATGAACTTAGACTCTTAAACATTAACATCAACTCAAATGGATTACAGACTTAAAATTAGGCCTGTAGTCATAAAACTACTTGAAGAAAACATAGGGTGAAAAAGCTCCTTGACACTGGTCTTGGAAATAAATTTTTGATATGACTCCAAAAGCAAAATACAAAACAAAAAAGTGTGATATCATCAAAAAAGAAAAAAAGCTTATAAGCATAAATGAAACAAAAAAATGAAAGGTAACCTCTGGAATGACCAAATATCTGATAAACAGTTCTGTATAAGGAATTCTAACAATTTAATAGCAAATAAACCAAATATTATAATTTGACAATGAGCAGAGAATCTGAATAAACATGTCTCTAAAGAGAATTTCCAAATAGCCAACAAGTATATGAAAAAGTGGCTAACATCACTAATTATTACAGAACTGCAAATCAAAACTTCCACCTTTTAGAATGTGACATTATTAAAAACAATGACAAAATATAACAAGTATTGAGGATGAGAACGCTTATACACTCGATAGCCACGTACAGTCACAGTGGAGAACAATAAGTAGGTTTCTCAGAAAATTAAAAATACAACTATTTTATGATCCACCAATCCCATGCCTGAGTACATTTTCAAAAAAATGAAATTGTGATCTCATATAGATTATTATTAATTATTATTATACCATTATTATTATTATACCCCATGATTGCTGCCTCATTATTCTTCAAAGCCTAGTTAGGGAAAGAACCTAAATGTGGCACATACATGTAGTGGAATATTATTCAGCCTTTAAAAAGATGACCTTTCTGTTCACAGTACCATGAAAGGACATGAAGAACAACATGCTAAGTGAAATAAGCCAGACACAGAAAGACAAACACTCCCTGATACGATTTCTACTAGGAATCCAAAATAGTCAAACTCATAGAAGCAGAAAGTAGAGTGCTGGTTGCCAAGAGTTAGGGGGAGACACAATGGGGCGGTAATAGCTGCAGGTCCAAAGTTTCAGTTATTCAAGAGAAATGAGGTCTGGAAATCAGCTATATAGTGTATCTATATATAAACTATAGCTAATAGTGTAGACTTCAAAGTTGGCTGAGAGGGCAGGTCTTATGCTAAATATTCTCACCGCCCAACAATAATAATAGAGTAGTAGCAATAGTGAGGAAACTTTGAGAAGTGATGTATATGGTCTTGATGGTGGTGACGATTTTATGAATATATATTTATCCCCAAATTCACTGAGTTGTATATATTAAACGTACAATTTTTAATGTCAATCATACCTCAATACATTCTTTTTTCTGAAAAAAAAAAGATCAAATCTACATTGCTTTTACCTTTAAAGGTAAATTGACAACTCTCATTTTTCTAGAGAAAAAAACATGGTAAACCTTGACCTTGGCTTATCTTCAAAATTACCTTTTCCCACAATGAAAATGCACTGTCACTGACTCTGAAAGAGCACAGCGACTGCTGTGTAATCGCTGACTATGCCTTAGGAGCAAAGTGAACTTGGGGTCCCGGTACCATACCAGGCCAGATCTGAATGGGTTTTTTTTTTGCATAGAATAACTAAGGTGGAGACCAGAAGTGTGGGGGAATGAAAGGATCCACCAGAGACAGAGTAGGGAGCAGAACAGGCAGATCGACTGAAACACACTGCTGAGGGGAGCAGTGGGAGTGGCGGAGAGGTCTGCTATGCCATGTGGGTCCCCTCCCTGGCTGAGGCTCAAACTCATGCCTCCATGGAGATAGCTTGATAGTGCTAAGACTTAACCCTTGTGCCACCAGGGAGGCCCACCAGGTCTGAATGTTACTCACAGCTCCATGTTCTCTTTCCTAAGCTTCTGCTGTCTTTTGGGCTGATTTAAGTTGTGTGAAGGAGGGAGACCGATGACTCCAATTGGCAAAGCAGACAGTGTGGACATGCAGTGCCAGGTTCATGCCGTCACTGGTGATCACACCTCGGGAGAACCTTGCAGCGCTTCTTGTAATCCCAACTGGGCCGCCCCTGAGCAGAGACAGCAATTATGTTGTAGTGGTTTTCAGATGTAAACAAATGTTCATGGGGGACTGACTTATAATCAGCCAAGTCATTTCATTTATGGCTTGTATCAAATTGGAGGGAAGGTCTCTGATCAGGGAAATGAAGCATATTCATTTAGTGTCTCAGCAAGTGTTTTTAGAACTTAGGTACATTTCTTTCTCTTTAGAGATATGACTGTACAGTATATTTAAGGCTCAGAAAGCACTTTAGAAATAGATTGTATCTTAAAAATAACTCCGTATCTCCTTTTGTACTTAGCTCAAGTACACCAGTGTGCATTTGGCCATTTTCCATTGCTATTATTTCTTATGACTCAATGCCATATGCCTGGAAAGGGATAACGTAGAAAATTATGTTTTTACGGGAACTTTGGTAGAACCACATTACTTCTTTGTCTCTGTCTCAATCTCATACTAACTATGCTCCTGCAAATGCTTTGTGATGATGCTAGCTGAAAGAATAATTAAAAGATGTAGAGGCAAAGTATGCTGAAACTTTCTCTAGAATAAGTTAAAGACCATCACAGCATTTCTTTCCACCACTAGTTAGTGTGAAAGCAAAACCGTGACAATGAGTGGACAGATGTGGAAAGTAAGGGCTCTGTATAGCCTGCAGCATGGAAAGCTTCCAGATTCTCTCTCCGTCTTCTTCCTTCCCAGCACCATTTAGCGACTCTTCATCTGCTATCCTACTGAAACACTTACAGCCTTCTACTCCGTGGGTGGGATTTCAATCCAAAGCACACACAAGTGCCAGGCACTTTAGACGATGGAAAGCAGCGAGCGAACTCCTTCAGAAAAGGTGGAAAAGCTAGTTTGAGAAACAAGATCACGAAGGGAAAAAATGCAAACCGTTACATAACTGGTGTGTTACTATTAAGTGTGAATCACAAAAGGGAGCGGTCAGGGAGGGTATCTCAGGGCGCTAGGGATCTCAAAGTCCTTGAAGAGAAGGAAGATTTCGGCCTCCAGGAGGAGTTAGGACTGGTGCTAAAACTGAAGGATGTGGGCCTGAGCTCAAGTCCTGCCTCTTTCTCATACCAGCTACATGACCTTGGGCAAGTTTATTTTGTTTGTTGAACAAACCCTGATAGAATACTCTTCCACATGTGGCAGGCACTGTTTTAAGTGCTTTGTGGTTTTTTTTGTTTTTTAAGATATATTTATTTATGCATATAAGAACTGGGGTACAGGCAGAGATGGGGGGGGTGAGAGGATTCACCAGAGACACTGGGGAGCAGAACAGGCAGACTGACTGAAATACACTGCTGAGGGGAGCAGTGGGAGAGACCAGAGAAGTCAGCTACGCCATGTGGGTCCCCTCCCTGTCCAGGGATCGAACTTGTGCTATGGAAGCTGCAGATGCTTCATAGTGTGGTGCTTAACACCATGTGCCACCAGGGAGGCCCTGTTTGAAGTGCTTTATAAACATGAAGACTGTTAAGCCTTATGTAAGCCTTATGATACTTGGATGAAGAAGGTACCATTATCACCCTCATTTTATTTCAGTGGACACAGGAACAGAGAGGTTAAGTAACTTGCCCAAGTCCAGTCAGCTATGAAGTGGCAGAGCCAAGTCTCAAGCCCACTCAGTCTAGATTCCAGCCTAGCCATTTAGCCACTAAACTGTTGCAGACAGCTCAGCTTTTCTGATCAGTTTTCTGTTTAGCAAAGAGGATAAATCCCCTGTCCTATTGTAAGGAATGAAGTAGGTACGGTCAGTGAAAGCGCCTGACACAGAGGGTACGCAATGAAGAGCTGTTCTTTTCTTAATTTTCTCTCTCTTGGAAACTGGGCTTTCTCCTAATTCTTGGAATGACTCTTGCCTCTGAGTTTCTTGAACGTGTACTGCTTCTGCTTAGATCATCTTCTCCTGCTGATTCCCAAGGGCCCCCCCCCCTATATTCCACTTGATTTTTTAAAGTATTTTCTTACTACTGTTATGTCCTAGTCCCAAGGGACTGTCT